>CAJQZM010032264.1:0-34550 GCA_907164665.1 Colias nastes | reverse complement strand
TGTGACTTGAGATGCTTTACTACAATTATTACAATTTAAATTATCTTTTTGTATATTTAACAACTCTTTTAATTCTGATTTATAAGTGAAATAAATGTCTTCTGTTTCGTCGTAGACATCAGCCGTAAAATATGGGTTGGTGGTTGCATCTTTGTCAGATGCCTTTTCGACGATAGACTTATGAGTATTAAGAAAATTTGACCATTGTGACTCGAGTGCTTCTAATCGAGTTTCAATATAAAACTGAGTCAATCTTTCTTTAGGAGATTTTTTGAAGTTGATCCTGCCCTTATAAATAATATTTTTGTTGTTTAGTTGTACTTTAATCAATGATTCCATGTTAAACAATAACAAAACAAATGTATGAAACAAAAAAATACGAATCAGTAAAATATTCTAAGTCTATGATCGAACTTGAAAAAATTACAAGTGTTTGAAATTTATTCACTTAGAGAAATTTAACAAATACATATTATATTATGAAACTTAAAAACAGTACAAAATTTTCTAAGTCCAAGAAAAAACTTGAAAAAATTACAAGTGTTGGAATTTATAAACTACAAAATTTTCTAAGTCCAAGAATAAACTTGAAAAAATTACAAGTGTTTGAATTTATAAACAACATAGAAAAAATCGGGCATGGATTTCCCGTCTAATCACTTTTTGCTTAATTATTCTAAGTCTAAATTAACTCTAAATTTTAAACTAAGTACAATGTTCTAAATATAGGTACGTAAAATAATTAAAGTCCCAAACACTTCACTAATTGTAACTTGATAGAAGATCGAAATGAAATATTTTTACTACACAATGTTTACTCACAGTTGTTTCTTCAAACCATTCATAATACGTTGCCAATCGTAAGTGGCGCCCTCTATAGTTGGTCGTGCTCAGTTGCTGCTATGTGGAAGGCCCGCCCTCTGCCGGAACATAGCACTAGACTGCGAGTGCTTGCTGCTTGAACTGGTTCCCAAAGGCTGGTGGCGCCCTCTCGCGGAAATGCTGCAGCTTCTTATGCACACTCCTTATAGATGCGCTTACGCCGCTCACCACAATGGCGCTTCAGTAGCAATCCACTACCGGTTTGCGCGCCGTACTTTTTATACAAAAATCCACTGGTCTAGGTTCTTAATATTCGCGCTCGAAGACCAAAAAAATAAAAATGTTCGAACCAAGGCCTGCCACCCACTGTCTCTCGGGAACGATTGAAATAAAACAACGGTTCCAAGTGAGCAACAAAAAATTTATTATTTCAAACAACTATATGTTTTCACAAAACAATTTCAATAGCGCGATGCAAAACACACGTTTTCGGTACAGCGACATCTAGCGACAAATAGTTACAACTTCTACCTTATCAGAACATTTAACACGCCGCGTCTGCCGCTCGACTCTGTGGCCTGCGCCGTAATAACTCATACATTTGTTTCGATCGCTAGTCGTGCCGCGCGATTCGCTCGGGGAAATTCCCCGGTCGTCTCGCTGGTCGCCGCTGCGCGTGGCATGCCCAGTACATTTCCATACATTTGATTCATTCGCAAGACGCGCCGCCGGTCGCGCCGCGCGAATTTTCGCTATAGCGAATTGTCCGTGGCCAGCACGTAATGCCTATAACATTAGACGTTATGATAATTGCACTATTATGATCCTAGATTTTCCTAATTTGTCATTAATATTAAATATTCAAATACCATTAATATCTATGTTTATCCATACCACACTACATCAAGGGAATTTCTGTGTTCCTATTTGAACTTATAGAACGTAAAAGTATTAAGTAGTACAATGCCATGGACTGATTGAACTTGAAATCTTTCTGGGAATCTGTTGACCAGAAGTCAACACACAATATTCACCTTTACTCTAATTTCTCTCCATACGTCCGGTTGTCTAGAAGAAATTGCTGCATAGCGATAAGACCGCCAAGTGTATAAATGTATTCTTAGGTTAAGTATTGTTGTAATAATTCTAAGAGCAATAAAGTATTAATAAGTAAATAAATAAATATTGAAACAATAATGTAAACAGCCCGCTACCGCTAGTTTTCATCTAGAAACTACTTCAACTACCACTGTTCGTGTCTCAGGAATGTGTGAGATAATGAGCCAAATTATACACCCCAAAAGATGAAAATATAATTTTCTATCCATCGGGGATTCTCTCGATAATAACAGCAACCTTACCACTGATCCAAAAAGCTCCCGAAACCGATATAAACTGATTTAGAATAGACCTGCCAACTCGCAAAGCTTATTTAAAGTACAGAAGGACACTTATAAAAGTGACAATGTTTCCCTGAGGTCGCCGTAAGATCGTTTAGCATAATGTGTTTAGGGATTACTGAAAATTCTTTGCTGACGTTCAAAACTTTTGAGGGTGTAGAAATTATGCAAAGTTGCTGCCTTAAGGAAATATTATGCGGAAATCGAGGGGCTTGAAGCCAGTGAATTCACCTTGTGTGTGTTTTCTAGGTAACGGTTCACTAGGTTTTCATTAATTTTGATATTATGGGCATACAGAAGGAAGGTATTAACCATTTCTTAAGTAGCATGATGAAAAAATTGTTTTTCTACATTACTTTTAGAAGAAATGTGTGTATTTTAGTAATCTGTTACATTTAATATTTCAAATAGACATTGAAAATTCACTTTTGACGCGTCTTAATCCATACTAATATTATAAATGCGAAAGTAACTCTGTCTGTCTGTCTGTTACTCAATCACGTCTTAACTACTGAACCAATTTGCATGAAATTTGGTATAGAGATATTTTCATACCCGAGAAAGGACATAGGATAGGTTTTATCCCGGAAATCCCAAGGGAACGGGAACTATGCGGGTTTTTCTTTGACTGCGCGGGCGATGCCGCGGGTTGAAAGCTAGTAATGAATAATTTGGAAAGTCTCGGTATATTCGTTAACAGTTTACCTAAGAGTATCTAAGAGGTGATTTATTGTATAAATTTAAGGTTATTAATTACTTTACTAAACAATGACAATATCGTTAATCATTTTCACTACAAGCTAGTTGGTCCATTGAAAAGTTACATTTGGGGTTGCATTTTTTAGAGGACGCAATTTTATTTTTTTGATGTGTAGGGGTGGTCAGTGTGAAGCTATCACCAAGTTTGTGGGGTCGCCACCCTTGTCCCACGGCCGCCATCTTGAAAATAGTGGTTGATATGGTTTTTACGATATATCTCTTATACTATTTATTTGATAAAAAAAATTTGTTTACATTATTTGTTGCAAATTAAATACTCTACAACTTTGATCCTGCAACTTTTTGTCGTAGAACTATAAATAAAAAAGTTATAAGCGAAAATGTTCAGAAATTAGAGATATTTATATTTCTCAATAAAACTTTTTTTTATAATTTTACGTAGAAATGATATTTGACCATTTTTGTAGATTGTTTTTCGAGGAACAACTTTTATATACAACATTTTTTCATTAATTAAATAGCTAAGGTTTTACAGCGCTCCGAAGTGAGTACTAATTTTCAGTACTCTGTAATACTATACAGTATACTTATATTATGTGTGTACTAATAATAATTTGTCATCAGTAATGGTTTTTTTTGTTATTATAATATTTTTAATAATTAATTTTGCAATATCACTAATAATTAATTATTGAATCTTTTCCCCGCCACCCAGGAGGTAGAGTCTGGAAGCGCGACTTTTTTTTACGTCGAAAAGCAGGTCTGAAATGTTCTGCAGTGTGCTTCTATTGTTCTGGAGTATGAGAAAAGAGCCAATAGCCAATATATGTATAGTTAAGAGTACTGAAAAATAGTACTCACTTCAGAGCGCTGTAAAACCTTAGTTATTGACGTTATGAAAAAATGTTGTACATAAAAGTTGTTCCTCGAAAAACAATCTACAAAAATGGTCTGATATCATTTCTTCGTAAAATGATAAAAAAAAGTTTTATTGAAAAATATAAATGGCTCTAATTTCTGAACATTTTCGCTTATAACTTTTTTATTTATAGTTCTACGACTAAAAGTTACTACACCAAAGTTGTAGAGAATTTAATTTGCAACAAATAATGTTAACGATATTTTTTTATCAGTTAAATAGTTTAAGAGATATATCGTAAAAACCATTTCAACCGCTATTTTCAAGATGGCGGCCGTGGGACAAGGGTGGCGACCCCACAAACTTGGTTTTAGCTTCACACTGACCCCCCCTACACATCAAAAAAACAAAATTGCGTCCTCTAAAAAACGCAAGGTTAGGGCTAAAAAATGTAACATTTCAATGGATCAAGTCTATACTAGACATATTACAATTATTCCCACCAATATCAAAATTATTAAGTTATAGGTACCTATTATAATCGACATTGCGATTTCTTTCCAACGATGTATAAAGAAAATTTGTAACAAAAAAAGGCAAAATATTTACTTTTTTATACCTATATTACAGCTATAGATACGTATGAATTTCATTACTTTCATAATTTAATCCTACTATAATAAATGCGAAAGTTTGTGAGGATGTATGTGTGTGTATGTGTATGTACGTTTGTTACTCTTTCACGCAAATACTACTGAACCGATTACAATGAAATTAAGCACACATATAGAGGGTAACTTGGATTTACACATACGATAGGTTTTATCCCGGAAATCCCACGGCAACGGGAACTATGCGGGTTTTTCATTGAAAACGCGGGCGAAGCCGCGGGCGAAAAGCTAGTGTGACTATATTTATAACACAAAATAAAAGAATTAATGTATTAAATGCCTGAGTTTTGTACAAATAGAGTATAATCCATATTTCTTGCGTTATTACAATACCTTTTTAATCTACTAAAGTACTCCCGAAATTTCATTATCTGGGTATAGGTTAGCCGTAAATACAAACTGGTATTGCCACATTTGGGCTTTGCATATATTTTGTTTTCTTTAGACCCTTCCAATGTACAAATAGTATGATTAAATTCACACGATACACTGTAGTGTATGAAATTATGACATACTACACAGATTGAAATTAAAATTTATAAATTTTTTGATTTTAAAAATATTTCAAAAATGTATGTAATAAAATGTGGACAATAAATTATATTTCTCATATGGATAATCACAGTAAGCTGGTTAAATACATTTGTAAACTGTAGAAGTTGAAGCATAAATGTAAAGTCAACTAAAATGACCAATGCATTTGTAAAGGTTCATAAAAATATTTCTTTTACACCATAATTGTATACATAGCTTCCTTTTTAATAAATATCATAACCGTGATCTTTTATGTCCCGGAAATTCATTAACCTGAAAGATCAGAGTCAAATTCAGAATGGTTTATTTCCAGAAACTACATTCAATAAAATCTACGTGGATTCGCTCAATACAACATTTAATTTTATCTATTACTAGCTGTGCTACGCGGTTTACCCGCAGTGCTCCGCTCTTGTTGGTCTTAGCGAGATGATATTAGCTAGAGATAGCTTTCTTCGATAAATGGGCTATCTAACGTCGAAAGAATTTTTCAAATCGGACCAGTAGTTCCCTAGATTAGCGCGTTCAAACAAACAAACAAACTCTTCAGCTTTATAATATTAGTAAGTATAGACTATTACTGTAATTCATACCCGTATTTAATTATAATCTTCTTAGTATTTTGCAATTTCTGTGTTCGATTCATCATTTTAACGTTCAAGTTTCCTGAGATAGAATTTTATTGGTCTGCAAAATTGATCTTCATTTTAACTAGCATGTACTTTTAATGACTTTGACGACACCTTTTCCCTGTTTTTCTTTGCTGAACATTAAGATGGCTAAACATATTTACTTAAAAATGGCTCGCTCAAATAATTAAATCTTAACTTATAAATATTTTTACTCTGTACTTATAAAGTTCCTCACCTTTCGAGGTTACTTTGTAAACGAACGATGTCCAAAGTCCCTGGAACGAAATGCTAATATATTTTTAAAGTGAAACTTCTTTAGGCGCGTTGAGCGTAAAATTAAAAGGTCGCGTCATGGCAATACCGTCACGTCATGGAGTAAGGCGACGATTTTTTAATCTTGCCAAAGAAGTTTCACGTCTGACACGTGTGCTTGGCAAGCAAGCTCTTTTTAATTTTAATTTGTTTATTATGCGTACCTTTGTTTAAATTGAAATTAATTCTAAGTAAGTTTTGTATCAGTTGACTTAACAGACCTTAGGGAAAATAAAAATTAATTCAGAGACGGCTAAAGTTACGCTTATTAATTATAACCTCGAAATGAAATTAGATTGAATATGTAAATAGAATATACTATAGACATTATATTCATTGTAAGTTTATTGTCTGCAACATGTCCATTTTTTATGTAATTGAAAAAAAAAATGAGTCTCAAATTATTTCTGTATGAATAAACAGTCCACTAATCTAAAGTAAAATCGTCTTAATTGCCTTAGAATGTACACTTTGTAACACCCAATATCTAAACAAACAAACAAACAAAACAAACAAACAAAAATACTTTATTGTGCACCAATAAGTAAAAAAAAATTACAAGAGTAAATATATAAAATAAATAGACACAGTTGAGCACAACAGGCGGTCTTATCGCTAAGACAGCGATCTCTTCCAGACAACCTGGTGGTCAAGGAAAAACAGTGTAAGTATTAGTTTATGGGCAAGAGGTGCATTTATAAAGTTTAAAATACATAAATAAAATAGTATAAACACAGAGAACATATATACATCCATAATATACCTACATACATATACGTACATAAACCTACATACACATACATACATATACATACATACATAAAAGTAGTATACGTATATAAAATAATATAAATACAAAGTACATATATACATCCCTATTATATACATACATATATACACATACATACATACACATAGAAATGAGGGAAATGAGCTACTTACTAGTTGAAAAACAGACACATACGGTGACAGCATCAATATAACAATATTTAACTTAAATGAAACAGGTAGATCTGAGTTCATGACTTGGACAGGTAAAATCGCTTCAGCAGTGTTTTGAAAGTGAGTAGAGATTGAGCTTCTCTTATGTCTAATGGTAGATCATTCCATAGCCTGATGGCACGCACAGTAAAGGAAGAATTATAAATATGATTTACATGCCCCGGTACGACCAGACGAGACTTATTTGATGATCGAATTGGGTGTAAATTAGACACAAGGAACTCAAATCTCTCCTTTAAATATTGCGGTGTTTTCGGATCAAACAGAACACAGTACAGGAGGTGAAGGATATGAGTATTTCGGCGAAGACGAATGGGAAGCCATTTGAGCTTAGAACGAAATTCGGAGACATGATCGTATTTGCGCAAGCCAAACACAAATCTTATGCAAAAATTTTGAAGACGCTCAAGGCAGTCAAGGTGGTATTCATAGAGGTCAGGATAGCACGCGTCGGCATAATCTATAATAGGTAAAAGGAGTGTTTGAACAAGCGCAATTTTAGTTGGTATTGGCAGAAAGTTGCGTAGCCGGCGAATAGAACTAGCAGCAGCGAAAACCTTTTTACGCACTTCCTTTATTTGATTATTCCAAGTTAAGCATGAATCGATCCAGATCCCTAAACACTTAATTTCGTTGCGATATGGTATTGCAACCCCATCAACTACAACTTTTGGCAGAGAAGTCCAATCTATCTTGGATACGAAATATTTCGTACCACAAACAATAATTTGTGTCTTATTGGGATTCACATTTAAGCCATGATTGAAACTCCATCTGACAATAGTGGAAATGTCGTTGTTCATTGTTGTCACAGCATTCGGCAAATCATCGAACGCTGCGTGGCAATAAATTTGAAAGTCATCTGCATACATATGATAGAGAGAAGTGATGTTCAGGGATATTGAATTTATAAATATACTAAAAAGAAGAGGGGAAAGCACACCACCTTGTGGAACACCAGCAGTAACATTAGCCCAAGAAGAAAGAGTATTATCAACTTGGATGCGTTGCTGACGTCCCTGTAGATAACTACGAAACCAATCAATATCTGTTGGAGATATGTTAAGAGAACGTAACATGCTAAGAAGGATGTCATGGTCAACTGTATTAAACGCATTACTAAAATCCAGAGATGATAGCAACGTTAGCTGTTTTTGATCCATGTGTAAGCGAATGTCGTCAGTGACTTTAATAAGAGCAGTAACCGTGCTATGACCGGGACGGAAGCCGGATTGGAAAGGATTCAAAAGATCATGTTTGTTAAGGAAGGCACTTAACTGCTGTTGCACTAAGCGTTCCAAAACTTTTGATAGGAAAGGAAGAATGGAAATAGGTCGATAATCGGAAAACGAGGCAGGTTTTGAAAGTTTTGGAAGAGGTATAATGTGTGCATACTTCCATGCACTGGGAAATGTATGTGAACTAACGGAGAAATTTAGGATATGAGTTATCACAGGAAGAATGATATCAAGGATTGGGATGATCATATTACGGCTAATGCTGTCACTGCCAACTGCTTTAGAAGTTATTGATAGTACGTTCTTCTTTACATCACAATCAGAAAATTGATTAAAAATGAACGGAGGATGTGTAGGATTAGGATTTGTGGAAATTTTATTTAAAGTTCGCTTTTTAACATCAGCATCGAAGTTTTGCACATGAGAGGAGAAATGCGTATTCAGGCCATCTAAATTTACGCATGACGATATGGGATTATGTGAGGATTTACCAATACCAAGGGATTTGAGGAATTTCCAAACTTTGGCAGAGTCGCCGTTCTCGACTGATTTGTGAATGTGGCGTCTTTGTGCATCTCTACATAATGTATTACAGCGATTTCGAATTCTTTTAAACTTTTCTCGAAGCGCATCACTATTGTCAGATCGCAGTTTGGATTTGGCATTGGCTTTGGCAGTTAACAGCGTTTTAATTTCTGGAGTTAACCATGGAGCAGGCCGGTGCTTTATTTTTATTGGTTTTAGTGGAGCGTGCCTATCATAGAGCTCTATTATAAGCGCGTTGAAGAGGTCAACCTTTTCGTCGATGTCTTGAGCCTCAAAAACTACAGACCAATTGATCTCGGACGCATCATCAAGGAGACGATCTGCATCAATACCACTAAAATTGCGCTGCAGGATTGTCTTTCGTTTAGGTTTGGGAGGTCGGAGCTTATAGGAAACAAAAATAAGATCATGATAGGAAAATCCCTCCGCAGGACACTGTCCAAACTTTGAGATTTTATCAGGAGAGGAAACTAGGATTAGGTCTAAGAGGGAAGGAGCACAATTTGGGAAGAAATGCGTAGGATTAAGAGGGAGTATATGTAAATTAAAGGAATTGACAATGGATGATAGTTTATGCGAGCGAGCATCGGATTTTAGGAGACAGGTGTTAAAGTCACCCATTAAAATGGTGTGATCATAAAGAGGAACGAATTGGTCAAGGATAATATCGAATTTGTCGAAGTAGTCGACAGAAAGGTGAGGACAGTAAAAGACGCCAAGGAGAATTTTAGAGTGGGAGAGGGTTATTTCAAGTAGGAGATGTTCGGCTGCATCGGTTGATGGAGGTTGAGGAGAGGAGTTCACAACAGAGTAAGGAATATGCGTGCGAAGATAGATAGCAACACCGCCACCTGTTCTTCCCTCGCGGTCATTGCGTATAAGATGGAATCCGGGTAAGGAGTAGGAGTTGGATGGGATGCAAGGCTTAAGCCAGGATTCGGAAACGAGAATGGCGTGGATATGTTGGGAATCAAACGACGTTAATAAATCAGGATAGTGTGCCGGAATACTCTGTGCATTAATATGCACTACATTGAAATTATTAGGGTAAGGAGTAAAATGGGAGGAAAGAGTTTCAGATAAAGGAGTAAAGGATGTACTGTGAAAACTGTTGTCGCTGTCCAGTTCATCGAATGGAAGGGAATGATAAGTGCCATCACTATCAGTATCAACGTTCGACATAATAGTATATGCAATGTAATATGTATAAATAAAATAAATATATAAGATAAAAAATATATATATATATATATATATATATATATATATATATATATAATTATATCTATAACTATAATAATAATATTTGAGATATTATAAATTTAATAAACAAACTACAGACGAATTAATAAATAAATAAATATTAAATACCAACAAATAATGTATAAAATATAAACCTGAATATATAAATATGATTATAGTTTTAATTCAATAAGCTACAATTATTACGCTGACCTTGTACCACTAGCTTATCTCAAAGAAGGCAACACTAATCTAGAATAAATTGATACAAAAAAAGAAAATAAAAATAACACAATATTTTGTTCAAGACCAAAAGACACAATAGCAAAATAACTTGAGAGTACAAAGTAAATCATATAATATTATCTACCTTAAAATGAAAATAAAAAAGAAGAAATATAAAATAAAATAAACACTGACTAAAAGCCTAGTAGCTAGAACTCATTAAGACGTAGTTGTCACTGATTTGACATAAGTCACATTAGTTAATTGACGTTTCAATAAAATAAAGTAAACAAAAAGGTGAACAGAAATTAAAATCTAAATTCTAAATAAATCAGTGGGTACTTGTTATAAAAGTTTATCTGATACTATCACTAATTATAATATCAAGTTTTAACTAGTCTGTAGAAGAAACATACGAAAGATAGCTCATAATAACTAAAATTAATAGAAAAGTGTAAAATAAAAGAAACTATACAAAGATATAAATATACTAAGCTTAAAACCGAGTCAAAGTAACACTATATATATGAGAAGGCTAAAGTATTAAGTCACAGTAATTACTTGGCTTTGGGTCTTCGGGCTCTTTGAGCAACAGAAAGAGGCTTTTTTGACTCCGTCTTGCGTTGCGGATCCGTCACGGCAGCAGGATCTTCAGCTGAGCCACCCACAACAGGCAACTCATCTAGATCAGCCTGAGATTGCAGACGACGACGCGAACCATCAGGAGCCACCAGCATGATGTTCCCATTCACTGTCCAACATTTTGAGACGCCGACCTTACTACGAGCAGCCATAAACAAAGAATGTCTACTTTTTGTCAGAAATTCAGATATGGTGTAATCAGTGCCCTTGAAACCGGTTTTACTATACCAGATCTTGTCTCTTAGGGGTACAGTTTGTAATTTTATTAGTATGGGCCGTGGTTTATCCTTTCTGGCTGAACCAAGTCTGTGACAAAGTGATACCGCGTTGGAATTAATCTCTGGCAACTCCAAGTTTTCACTGATTACTTTTACCACAGTGGATGTTGTATCTTCCTTGGCTTGTTCAGGTATACCATGCACCAGTAACATCTTCCGCCGGCTACGCATCTCTTGTTTTTCAAAAAGATTTGACAAAGTTTCGACCTGTATAGTTAAACATTTTAAGGAAGTAACCACAAAAGTGCGAAAAACTTCAAATTCTGCAGCAAGTTTTGCCGAAGGGCTAGAAGATGCCGTTGCAGGTGATTTCATTCCATCTAGTTGCTGTTGAAATTCCTCCAAACGTGTGTTAAAAGCAACTGTCATGTTGACCATTGACTGTTTTACTGTGTCCATTGTGTTTTGTGCCATAATATATTGAAAAGTAGAACAATTTTAAAAGGAAATACTGCTAGCGACACCAGGTATGAAATTTAGAACATTACTATACAAAATTGAATGAATTTGTAAATAAAATTATTAAATTTAGAATAGAGCTGTTGAAAACACGTGTTTTTATTTTGACACCTACCCTCGAAAAAAAAAAAAAAAATCTACCATTGAAGTTTCACATAACTATTAATATTCCTAAGCCCCGCGGTAGCACCCGCGTGGCTCTGCTCCTGATAGTCTTAGCGTGATGATATATAGCTTATAGCCTTTCTCGATAAATGGGCCAAAATAATTTTTCAAATAAGACCAGTAGTTCCTGAAATTAGCGCGTTCAAACAAACAAACTCTTCAGCTTTAAAATATTAAGTATAGATACGATATTTCCTCTCGTACCTGAATATTCCTTTATAAATATTGGATTATTCCACTGCAGCAATTCCAGCTAAAGACCGCTAGACATTGACAAGCCGAGAAATAAACAGAACATCCTCGTTTCATTTTGAGCGAATCTGATTGAAATTGCTGAGTGAAATAAAATGATTGGGACAGGGCCGTAATGGGGATGTGAATTTTAATTTATTCTAATAAAATTCTAATAAATATTGTAGCAATTTTGTTAAGTGAGTTTTGATTTCGTGAACGTAGCTTGTTTGCATCATTTTATTGATGAACATGACCAAATGATGATGGTACAGGTATAGGTTACTCAAATGAATAAAACAATGATTACCATAATATTTTTTCCGTCCGCACCGGCTTTGCCAGCAGTTCCTATATAGCAATCGGAAGGTGAAAACTTTTAAAATTAGATCCAGTAGTATATTAGTGCGTTAAAATAAAATAATAAATTATTCAGATTTTTATTATAAGTATATTTTACAAAATTAATCATATTTCGTGGAAAATAATATAATAAGACAATAATTTATCTTGAGTTTGATTCTATAAAAACACTCGTATTTATTAGTTTATGTCGGCTATAAAAACAAGTCACATCACATTTTTACCAAATCACTAAAAAATATATCATCTTAAACGGTACATCTTAAAAATGAAGGTGTCAGTTCGGCCCTGTACAAAACAAGTACTCTTCTCACAATAGGAAAATAGTTTGTTCCCTATAGTTAGATTGATTTGTAGCTCAAGCATCCTATATCCCTTCGCTTGAAGTTTTTCTGTTTTTTATTGAAGTGATAGAATTTCACACTTACGTCTGTAAACACAAAAGGAATCGAAGGACCATAGATTTTAGTTTGTTGACGATTTTTGAAGTTATGGGGGCGTGCGAATTATAATTAATTCTGGATAAAATGCTCTTCATTGTACATTGTATTTATCGTATGCTCTGTGTTTTTTGGAAATATATATACCGAGGCTTCATTTCTGTAGGTACACATTTTGATAAAAACCAATCAAGTAGGTACAGTATGAACGTGTTAAAATTGGAACGTAATGAGTTTTTCTTTTATTCAATTTAACATACATTTTTTCTAGATATTTTACATAAAAACGACTATATCTTTTCTAATAGGTACTTAATTAAGAAAATATAAACTGAAGTTAAAAACTTTTGACGCGAGTCCACAGAGTAAGAAGCAATTATTTTGAAACGTAGCGCCAGAAGACAAAGCTTGGCTTTTCTGAAACAGCGTTTAATGAGCGCTTTCCACATATCATAGTGCTTTGTGCAGGCTAGGAGATGGTGCATGATTTAAATAAAATGAACTGGAATCATAAAACAGGTTTTATTTTAGACTAGCTGCGCTCCGCGGTTTCACCCGCGTACCTCCGCTCCTGTTGGTTAGCGTGATGATATATACAGGGTGGCTCTGAAATACGTTGACAACTTATTTTACGATTTATTTTATTTTTCTTTTACACAGTATAACGGTGACTACTAAATAATAAAAATACAGTATTATTTTAATGTAAATATCTATTTATTTTCAAAATAACCACCTTTAGCTTTAATACAAAGGCTAAAACGTTTTCTGAAGTTTTCGACGATTTTCCGTACCTCCTCTTCAGATATTTTGTCCCACTCACAAGTAAGTGTTGCCTTCAGCGCGTCTACACTTCTGTGTGAAGTTGCACAGGCCCTCGCCTCTAGAATTGATCATACGCTGAAATCCATTTGATTAAGATCTGGTGAAAATGGAGGTTATTCCTTGGAACTTATGAACTCTGGGAAATGGTCCATACATCACTACTGCACATTTGAGGCCCTGTGAGATGGAGCAGAGTCCTGTTGAAAATTCCAGGGTTGGTCACCGAAGTGCTGCTGGCTCCAAGGAAGAACTACACTCTCCAAAATATCGCGTCGGTATATTTCTTGATTCACTTTCACACCTTTTTTTACGAAAACGAGAGGAGTTTTGCCTGTTGAGCAAATGCCACGCCAAACCATGACTGAATCCGGTTTTTGCCGAAGGGGGATAATTGCTGTGGCTCCACGGCGACTAGAAGAGTAAACTCTATCGTTTTGGCGGTTATGAGACTGCTCAATTTGAAAAAAATTTTCATCTGTGAAAAAAATATTTTTCCACGCTTCACCAGCGGAGCGCGCTTTCAGTAAGCGACATCTCTCAAGGCGTATTTTTTTATCTTTATCATCCAACCGCTGCGCTTTTCGCAGCTTGTATGCTGTTGTACTTGAGCTCATTTTTAACAACTCGTTGTAACGTTGAATGACTTACACCTAAATCTCGAGCCATTTTTCTTACCTCGGCTTGTGAATTACGGGTCAATCTTTGTTTGACGATATGTCGAAGCCAAGGCGTCCTCACAGTTATTTTTCTGCCTCTTCCCAGACGGTCACCAAGATGGCCAAGCTCATGGTAGCGTTTAATAGCAGAAGAAAATAACTGCCGACTGATACCGAGAAGTCGCACTACCTCGCACTGCCGCTTACCAGCCTCATATAAGGATATTATTGCACCTCGTTGAGCAGACATAGTAAAAAATGACTAATTTTTAATTTATTCTCTTCACAAATAACGTTAAGTTGGCGCCAAAACATGTGAAAATAATAATTAAAAAACAACAGCAACGCAGCATGTCCCATTTTTGAAATGTATTATTTTGAAATTTGTCAACGTAATTTAGAACCACCCTGTATATAGCCTATAGCCTTCCTCAATGAATGGGCTATCTAACACCGAAAGAATTTTTCAAATCGGACCAGTAGTTCCTGAGATTAGCGGGTTCAAACAAACAAACAAAAAAACTCTTCAGCTTTGTAATATTAGTATAGATTTTATTAAAGGTAAATATAAAAGGCATGAAAATGCGAGTGTGATATATGTATGTGTTTGTTATAAACACTTACGTATTATACATATTCTGTTTATTTCAAATATTTAAAAAGTAGGTACTAACTAATTAATTAATAACTGTTCACCTAATACTACTATATCCTTATATAAACTTGTATATAGCAAAAACACAATTTAAACAGATCTAGTTTTTATAATATTATGAACAAATAACGCATAAAGTCTAGGATCAAGTGCACATCCGGTAAACGAATTTTTTAAAATTGGTTCAGTAGTTACTGAGATTAGCGTGAACAAAGCAACTCATCAGCTTTCTTATGAACGTATATATTCTCTTCAGCAACTCTTAGTCTAGACATTTCAATGTGATCTAGATTTGTCTAAGGCGTTGCGGTTTACGGTCTCAGCAGAGATATTGTCATGAATTGTGGATTAGTTAATGTGCCTTTAATTATTATCTGTGTGTTGTTTCTGGTGTGTTTTAAATTTTATTTATATAATAAATGTGCTTTAATTTTAAACAGTGGATAAATTATTAGGAATGTTAAGCCAAAATCTAGGTCTCTCATTGATAAAGTCGTTCTTTTCGCAAGGTCTAAGATGATTTTCTTGAATGATAGATTTACTACTACATACGAAAGATTTTGTAAATCTGGTTCTAGTGATAAGCTAGACCACATGAGTCCACATAGTATCTTATAATATAGAGTAATACTAGAGTAAATTATTATGTATTTTTGTATTTATATTATTTCGGTAAATAGAAAAGAACAAAACTTACAAAACATAGCGAATAATTAATTGTGTTGCCATTTCCCTATTTACTACAAAGACGTAATACGTCATTATTTCTCTAAATATAGCAAAAGAACTCCAATCTCTTATTGAAAAACATCGAATTAATTATCCCCAGATTCATTGTATTTGCACCTCAATTATTGTTACAATTATATCCTTATTCCATAATGACAAGACACTCAACGTTACCTGGTTTCGAATTAAAAAATAACACTCGGAAATATACGAAAATATTTTATCAGAACTGAATGACAATGAGACGAATAATTAATATCTTTGAGTGTTTTTATTATAAAAACATTGTAACAATAGACTGAGGGAATGTTGATCTTGCGAAAAACAGTTGGGAATTTTAATTTGAAATTTTATTTCATAGTTCGTTTGTTAATCGTATCTTTTTGCCTTTTAATTTCGATGTTTATAAAGAGTTCGGTTTACCTTTGTGTATTCTTTATGCTTTCTAAATTGAATTAATGAATAAAGTACCTTCTCAATAACCCTTCGTGTAAATTTATAACTCTAGCAATACCTAATATAGAGTTTTCCTATAATAATTGAGAGCATAATTTCACACTTAGATAAATACATGTAACCGTCTGAAAGAAAACTTTTTCACGAACCTTTAAACACGATTAGGTTATTTACGAATTGATGCTTTCAGTGCAATTAGGTTTGACTAAATTTGACCTCAATGCTACATACAATAAAACTCAAACGTTTATTTTTTATGGGAATCATAATAACAGCAAATCGTTTGGTAAACATTAGGATATTATAACTCGATAGGTAACTACGTATTTATTCCGGGTTACAGCATATTTTTTTATACTATACAGTATAGTATATTTTATTTTACCGCCTCCTTGGTACAGTGGTTGACGCGTGAGCGTAGCACCGAGGGGTCCTGGGTTCGATTCCTGGTGGAGATGAAAAAAAAAATGTCTCGGTCTGGTAGGACACAGAAGGCTGATCACCTACTTGTCCCTAAAGAAAATCGATCAGTGAAACAGATGAATAATGCATGTGACCCTTACCCCACTAGTGGACATGGGACTTCATTTTTTTTTATATTTTATTTAATATATAGGGGGTCCCACTATTGGTATACAAAGCGCGAAGGGACTTGTAGTTTTGCATACACTGATCACGTAAAAAATACTTAAACAACGAAATTACGTCAAAAATTTTATGCTAAATTTTTCCTGAAAATCCATGTTTTCTTCTCTAGCTTCGCGCAGCCAGCATATTCCGCTTCGCTAATGTGAGCATTTCGTCTATGAAAACATAATCTTAAACGATAGCTCACGTGCGGGTGGCAAAGTTGGGCGAGTTGCTTGTTATGGGTGTACACATAGAGTTTGAAGAATTCATCTATTTGAAAAAAAAATGCGTCTGGAATTTTATAAGTATTTTTTATAAACTCAGCGTATGCAAAACTATAACCTCCTTTGAGCTTAGTATACCAACAGTGGGACACCCTGTATAGTTCTGAACATTTTAATACAGGAAGTGTATATCAATGTCCTAGAATCTAGAAATAAAACAGTCAGAGAAATATCCTGACCCATGCGGTATTTCAGCGCAACACTATTTTTAATCGTGACAAGTGCGACCGCATTCCTAAACTTTTATATTATAGTAATAACTCTTATTATTGCTAAGAATGTCGTGCCCATAACTGGCAGAACCGGTTACCAGATGTAATAACAAATGAAAAATTGCTTTGTAAAACCTTTATTGCTTCGCTCTTTCGGTATGAACAAAATGTCGTTACGATGTCGTGTCGTGTGATCGTTAATCGTGTCTGTAGACTGTAGTGTAGAACATACAAGCAAGCATGTTCACAATCACAACTAATAAGATGAAAACTGTATGAAGAAAGAAGCATCTATACCGCAAATTGATGTTAATATTAGATATTAATTATGAAAATGAACGCATTATATGAGAAGTTAACCTGCCCAACATGCTCATGTATTTACAATAATCATTCTTCAATCAAATCAAATTAAATAACACATAATTAATTACATAAACTCAAACTCAAACATTTATTTATTCAATAAGACTTTTTCTAGAAGCACTTTTGAATCGTCATAGCATATTTTAACATTCACCACCGATTCGGAAAGCTGTGTCTATGGAGAAGATTAAAACCGGCAAGAAACTCCATAATTGCTCTTTTAAAATCATGTCATAATTGTATTGATGTAAATGTTGTGTAGAAAAAAAATGATTTGCTTCATAATACTTTTAATCACGTCGATTCGATTTTCATTTTATTACAGGCATTTCTTGTGATATTTTGAGTAAATAAATAGTAGGTCAAAATGTTACTGAATCAGTCTGTTCTAAGTAGTCTCTCCACGAAATTCACGAAAGGTGAGTGATGATAAGTACTTTCGCGTGGCAAAGCACCAAGTTTTATCACTTACGTACACATATTTTTAGTTATATAATTCAAGCACTGCTGTTTTTCTTAGTTTACTATCTATACTAATATTATAAAGCTGAAGAGTTTGCTTGTTTGTTTGAACGCGCTAATCTCAGGAACTACTGGTCCGATTTGAAAAATTCTTTCGGTGTTAGATAGCCCATTTATCGAGGATATATATCATCACGCTAAGACCAACAGGAGTGGAGCCACGGGGGTGAAACCGCGGGGAGCAGCTAGAAAAAATATTTATGGCTAGGGCAAATATTTATTTGGCTTTATTATTTCAACTCAACTTTCACAATTTATATGGTTGTGTAGCCTCCACTGTTTATTTTCGGATTTTATTTTATATGTAATTCGTAGAGTTTGATTGTTGGGATGTTGTTTCAGTTTCAAGTGCATCCTGTCTCTGTTTCTTATGCATCTCAATAGACCCGGTGTTATCCACGGTTTCCGGGCAACATAATTTCTTGAAATCATTTTGTATATAAAATTGCCTTGTATTAAATTTTGTATATATTGAATAAGAGCATCAGCAGCCAAATTTGCATCTGATAACCGAAGCATATCATGAAAATTTTTGTTTTTTATTTCATTCGAGATATTGTCATAGTTAATTTTCGTTAACTTCTTCGAATTACTCTTTTGTATTTTTATATTTTCTACACAAAGAATAACAGCAGAATGATCCGTGACTGAAGAATTGACAACTATGGTATTACATGGGAGGTAAGATTTCAAAATAACATGATCAAGTGAGCTGGTGCCACGTGTTGGTAGCCTATGAGCAGGCAGAAGTCCATACATAGACATAGTATTCAAGTAATCATCTTTTCTCGCATCAGTGCTCCCATTGGCTATGTTAATGTTTATATCGCCCATGAGTATGACATTCTTAAAAGAGGTAAGCGTTACTAATAGATTACTTAGTGACTCCAAGAATCTGTCAATACTTCGACAAGCCGGGGACCTGTATATAGCAATTATTACAGTGCAGGAGTTTATTTGTATAAGAATAGCATTTGCATCAAGTAAGATCTTCTCTGCCACAGAGCTTCCGGTTATTGAATTTCGTAAGTATACAACTACTCCCTCGTTTTGCGATTTACAATTTTGAGTGGCATAAGAGTTGTATCCAGGTAATGACGGCACGCTAGCGAGATGTTTCAGCCAACACTCTGTAAGTATAATTACGTCCATATCAACAATTATCTGCTTTAAAAATATCTCCAGTTGAGGTAGGTTTCTTGAGATACTACGAATATTCTGAGATAGGATAGTGAATTTGCATTTATGTTTGTCTATAATATCTACAAGTTGTTCAGTATTGCACACTTGGGCTTTAGAAACATGATAATTATCATCAATTTAAATCAATTATGTGAGTACTAGCCATTAGATTTGTTCAGATAAAATATGTTAGATCTGTGATTAAGACGTATTATAATAATATATTGTATATTCAAAGAAACCAAATCAGAAGACCACTCATTTAGGACGTAATTCATATAGTTTGCAATAAAAAATATAGTGTAACGCATTATATAAATTAAAAATAAAGACATGATGACAAGAGCTGCATGATTAAATAGAGAAAAAATACAAAAAATCACTCTGTGATAGTTCATTATAATAATTTTAATTAACGAGAACAAACCACGCACCTGTATATTTTGTGAATATGTTGTTAAATTGGTGTGAATTATTATTGTAAAGTGTAACGTGTTATGTGTATATAAAATGGCATTTTTCGAAAAATTATACAAAATACTTAATATTAAAATTAATACATTAATAATTTCAAATAACTTAAAATATTTACTAGACATAATTATACATTTCATATAGTAAATGCTACATAATAAAAATGAAGATACGTTATACAATATTAATAATGCAAATACAATCATTAAAAATATATTTCTAAAGTAACGAGGTTTTGGCATACTTTTAGGTTTTAAAATAGATAGTTGCAGTAGTATTAAAAAGTTTAGAATATAGTCAATCGGCTTTATATTTAACCAAGTCTTCGTCGGTGTTTATGCGGATAAGAGGACATCCATCATTTTTTCTTAAATAAACATTTCCGTGTGAAGTCCAGCAGTACTTGAAGTGAATCTGTTTAGCCATTTCTTTGGTTTTCATGTATAATCGTTTAGTTTGGGGGATCAGACTTTCCGAAATATATACCTGAGTTTTTGGTCCAGGTATTCCAAGTAAGGACGAGTTTATATATTTTTTATATTTGAAACATACGTGCCAAAAATATGCTCAATAACTTTTAAAAATATTTAGTAGGTAAGTGTAAAATGCGAAATAAAAACTTACATCAGTAGCTTTTCCATTTCTCTTTATGTAAATGAGTCGTCCATAATACATCAGATATTCATAGATTATTTTATGAATAGGTAATTTCGTTAAAATCAAATTCGATAGAATTTTTAAATATTCGTTTCCGCGAAATTCGATGCGAAATATTTATTTTTATATTCATAGTAATGGAAATTCCAGGAATTATTTTAAATGTGTAGTGAAAATTTTATTTATATTCGGAACTAGCTGTGCTCCGTGGTTTCACCCGCATTTCTCCGCTCCTGTTGGTCTTAGCGTGATGATATATACCCTATGGCCTATAGCCTTCCTAGATAAATAGGCTATCTAACAGCGAAAGAATTTTTCAAATCGGACCAGTAACAAAATTATCTATTAGTTTTTTCTTTTGGATAATATAGTTAATTAGTTTTATACTGTCCATTTGTAAAAATATTTTTATACGACGGAAATCCTACAAGGATCAAGGAGAAGAAGGAAGGAGGAATCCGGACAACACCTACAGGTCTGATAGATTTTTAACTTGAAACACTTGAAATATAATTTTCATCTATTTCGGCGAGGCGTGGGTTTAATCCAAATTAATGAAAATATTTGGGAAACACAGTTTTTGTATGGGCGTGTAGGCGTCAGGCTCCGAGATTGATTTTAAAGAACACAAAGGTCTCCACAAAATCACTTAGTATTACAATTATGGCGTCATCGTGGCATCGCGTCATCGAGTCGTACCATTGGCCACTGATGATGTTACGTTGTTCCATATGCTACGCAACCGCTGCGCCGTACCTTGCCTGCCTGCCTTGCTTCTAAACGCTGTGTCGTAAAACGTTCTCTGTAATTTTGCTAATTAAAATCAATCTGACATTACCTGTCGTTAATTATGTTAACGTTAAGGCGTCATTAACCACACGATTTTTTTAATCATTTTGAAACGGTCTTAATATCTTAACATTAACGGACCCTTTTAAATTAAAACAATAAAATTTCCTACAAAACTAAATCCAGATCCGTATTTCAATCATAACATTTATCTTACGTCAGTTGTTTATTCAAACACGTAATTATCGGAGGGATTTCTATCCAAATAAAAAGCAGATAATTGCACTAAGTAAAACAAAACATTAAAGCACTAATTTCTTCGATTTGCCCTTTTATTCCACAGCTATGAACTGTACACGACTGTAACGCAATAGTACAAAGTTAACGCAATACTTTTCATCTTGAATCGAATAGCAATAATGCTTTCTTTGTATAGCAATTCATTTCGATTTGCCAACAAAATCTGTAGACTAGAATTAGTACAAACGCGGGTAGTCAGAAAACTTATTCGAAATAATTCGCAAGTTGTTTTTTTTTGTTCCGTTATACGAACAAGTGAATGTTTCTCATCTCCGTTTTTAATTGAATGTCAGCATCTAATACACTAGAAGTGACTCATAATCAATGATATAAAACCGAAAACTTACTGCAGTGTACAAATTAATGTGCTTCCTTTGCTCGTGTTAAATCGCAAATTACAAATCCGTTACGTCATTACATTATTAATTTTAAAGAAGTGGTAACGCCACTGGACATTTTTTTTTAAATATCATGAATTACTACTGTAGAACGACAGTGGGTCCCAAACTACGTGAAATACTAGTAATAATTAGTAATAATATCACTGCGTAAATAAGTTGGGCTCACATAATGTAATAAGATTTAACTACACACTGGTTTGTACGTTACAACTGCGATACCCTTACACTCTGACTCCGATACACGTTTTACACACAGAGAGTGTGCGTTTTATTCGTTATAACACAATAAAATCTGTTCAGTACTACTAAAGTTTTGAAACAATTTACTACATTTTGAAAACCTCCTTTTTTATCTAACTGCACTCTCAAAGTGGATTATTATCTGTCTGATTATTACTGACCGACTTCTTACAAGAGAACATCAGAAACATAGTAATAAAAATAGTACGACTGACCAGATTCACCAGCACTTAGCCTCATACATGTGCCGAGTGGCAGTTGCCAACGCGTCGTTTGGTTACACCATAACCTTCCTCTGCTATGAACCACGCGGCTTGTAGGCGCACCGCCCGCGCCACCGCGATAACGCTGCGATGTGAGATTTGTGAAGTCATGATGAAGCGCTGCCCGGCTGCAGATCAACTTCACCATAATTGCGCTGCTGTTGTTCGAACATGGTGCGACCGTGGAATTCAGTTCCCAATTCTGATGTAGGCGTCAGGCTCCGAGATTGATTTTAAAGAACACAAAGGTCTCCACAAAATCACTTAGTATTACAATTATGACCATTAATAAAATTAAATATCACAAATAAATTATAGTGAGCTCGTGATAGATGTGCACTGGGCAACGGTCGGCGCACGAATGACCCGAGTTGTTTTTTTTTTTTTTTTTTTTGTGTGGTGTCTCTCAATGTTAGCCAGAAGGGCTTCTACATTTTAACGCGGACGCGGGGGTGAACTGAAGGTTCACCCTGGTAGCGACATGCACAAGGGCGTCCCCCCTTGACGGGGACCACGAACCTCGGCTTGGGCTGTCGCTTGAGTGGAGGAGGCCAGAAGGGCCCTAATCGGACGGGCGCTCACCCGGGTGGGCGCGGGAACGCGGAACAAGGGACCTCGTCTTCGCCGGCGAAGACGGTGTACGCTTTCTGCTGTGGTGTGTGCGGTGTCGCGGTTTGTTCGACGTTGGGCTTCAATCGCCGAGTCTAGCCGTGCGTTTGCTTTGGTAATATCATCGTCGGAGTCGTCCAAGACGTGTCTTGGCCGCCTGCGACGATGAGTGGGATCGGGTTTCGCGACGTATGCGATGGCCTTTGTCACCAATGGGTTGGGGTGGTTTTTAGCCTTGTCGAAGTAGCGCTTAGACGCTTGCTTCATCCATTGGGCTATGGTGAGGAGTTCTAAGTCCCTATGTAGGTCCACGTTACGCACGAACCAGGGCGCTCCAGTCGCTGTTCTCATGAACCGCGACTGAATCGTCTGGAGCTTGTGTATGGAGCGACCCGAGTTGTGCGCGCGCGCTGCTTTTTATTGGTTCGCCGTTCGTTATTTTTTAAAACCTCGACGGTGGCGCCGTCAGGCGTATAAATTATTAGCTGTAACTCCATTTATTTTGTCTCTTATTTCCAACCTGTTCTTTGAAGAAAAGTAGGCTTTTTTCGTACGAAAATTCATCCAAATCGGACAAACAATTTTATTTATTTAATGTACATATTATAAAAAAATAAAAGTTTGGAAAATCCAAAAGTGCACGCCTCATAATCTCAGTCGATATTTTTTTTTCAAATTCAAATTCAAATTCAAATTTCTTTATTTGCAGAATGTAGATTTACAGATGTTACGCAGGTACATATTACATAGACTCTTAAACATTCTGGCTCGTAATTGAGCATGCAAATATATTATAAATTACAATAAATAATTTTATATTACACAAAACTAGATCCCATTACAAAATTATAGCAGCTATTATAAATTTTTACAAACAAATAATTCGGTCGAATATTCGGTTCGGAAATTAGTTATTTTACATAATACATATTATTATAATAAATAAAGATACAAAAGTCAATACAATATTTAAGCCTAAGCCAAGTCCTCGTTCATCTTAAATGTCAGAAATTCATTCACCGTATAAAAGCATTTTTGTTTCAGAAATGAAGTAATCCTCCATTTAAATTTATTAAGATTACAACTCCTTATATTTGCGGGAAAGTGATTATAAATTTTTATAGCCATTCCTTGACAATTGGCACAAAATAATTTTGATTTACACATGGGGAAGCGTAGTCGGGTGGGATCCCTAGTCTGAAACAGGCAGTCTTTTTCAAAAGTAACAAAATTATGTGTATGTTTTTTTACGAAAAGAGCTATCTCGAGAATATAAAGGCAAGCTACAGTCAGGATCTGTAACCTTCGAAACATCGGTCTGCAACTATCAAGGGGTCCTATTCCTGTTATAGCTCTGACACACTTTTTTTGAGCTAGAAAAGCTTGGTGTACGTCAGTAGAATTACCCCATATTAAAATGCCATATCTCAATATAGAGCCAACATAGCCGTGGTAAGCAACAATAGCGGCCCTTTCTGAAACCACATTACGTAAATTTCTTAGAGCATACACGAATCTATGAAGTCGTGATGCAACTGTTTGAATTTGCGATTTCCAATTACAATTCTTGTCAATAATAACACCTAAGAACTTAGTTTCTGCAAGCTCGGTCATTGATGTTCCGCGAAAAGTTAAATGTAGTGGGGTTGTTTTATTTTTATAATTGTGAAATTGAATAAAGTTTGTTTTACCTATATTAATATTTAAATCATTAATTTCTAACCATTCTATTACATTTTTAATTGTGTTATTAATAACGGATTGGTAGTCAGTAAGATTGTTATCGGCAATAATAATTGATACGTCGTCAGCAAACAGTACACATTTATGCGGTGTTATATTGGGCAAATCGTTTATATATAGGAGGAATAATAAAGGTCCAAGGACGCTTCCTTGTGGCACTCCACTTCTGTTATATTTAGGAGCGGATTTGTGCATTCTAACGTTTAGATCCGAGTGTGCGTGGGCTATTTCTACGTATTGTTGACGATTTTTTAAATAGCTTTCGAGCCAATCAAGTGCTGGTCCTCTTATTCCATAGAGATTACATTTATGGAGAAGAGTATTATGATTAACAAAATCAAAAGCCCGACTCATATCCAAGAAGATCGCTGTAACCTTTTCTCGCTTGTCCATATGCTCTATCAGTGTTTTTACTAAATAGAATGTAGCCAATGACGTTGATTTGTTCTTTTGAAACCCACACTGCTCTTCTTTAATTATGTTAAATTTTTCTAAAAATGAATTTAATTTCCTATACATAGCTTTTTCAAATACCTTCGCTAGAATCGGGATCAGAGTTATGGGTCTGTAATTGTTAAGCATCTGTTTATCACCTTTTTTATAGATCGGCTTAACTATAGATATCTTCAGGCAGTCTGGAAAAGTGCCCTGTTCAAAGGAAAGGTTTATAAGGTGAGTAATTACGTCTGTCAGTTCTGTCTTGCAGTGCTTTAAAACGTGGGTTGTAATAGAGTCGTACCCAGCGGCTTTAGTATTTTTAAGGGATGCTATTATTGAAGATATCTCTAGAGTAGTACAGGGTGTCAGAAATATAGATGAATTCAATGTTTGAACAAAACTAAAGTCTGGTGCTAATCCTGCAGTTCTTGTTTGCGTTATGTTAGTAAAGTGGCTATTGAATTCATTGGCTATTTGATTCGTGTCAGTGACGATTTTTCCATTAGCTTTGATTGGACCTATTTCATCAAACGACCGCACTTCATCTATCTTCTTTTTGATTATATTCCAAGTTGCTTTAGACTTATTAAGTGCATTATTTAGGTAGTTTATGTTGACAAGCCTCTTGGAAGTCTTTACACATTTTTTTAGTATTTTACCGTAGTCTCCCTGTAGTTTTTTGTTTTCAGAAGTTTTATTTTTGTAATAGTTATAAATAAGTTGGCGTTTGGTTTTGCAGGATTTCCTTAGGCCTTTCGTTATCCATTTAGATACCCGGCTATTACAACTTACTTTAATTTTGATAAATGGAAAGCAGAGATTATAGAATAGTACTAGATTACTGTGAAATTCTTCGCACGCTTTATTACTATTTAACTCCTCATATACATTACTCCAAGTCAGGTTAGACATGCAATCTCTGAATTTGGATAGATTTTCTTTACAATAATCTCTTCTTTTAATGAACCAATGTTTAATTTTTGGATTAGTTTTTGTAACAGGTATCGAGAGTGATTGACCAGTGTTATGATCAGAAAGGTACAATTGGTGTACATCACCCTTCGCCCCATCTATATTGCTAATTATATGATCAATACAGGTCTGCTGCCTTGTAGGTTTTGTAATGTGCATTTTTAAGTTATTATTCAATATTATATTTTTGTAAGTATTTGTCATATTATTAATTTTTAAAATGTTGATGTTAAAATCACCACAAAGTATTAGTTTTCTATCTTTTTTATGTAAAAGCCGATGCAGAAGTAATTCGAGTTTCTTGAAGAAGTCCGATAAATTTGAGTTTGGTGTCCTATATATGCATATAACAGTATAGTCTAATTTAGGAATTTCAACGCCACAGCACTCAAACAACTTTTCCTCAGATAACTCTATACAAAAGTCTATCACTTTAAATTCCATTGGTTTTCTTACAAAGATACATACTCCACCTCTCTTTATATTTGTCCTAGAGTAGTAAGTTGCTAAGTTATAATGTTTCAATAAGATATTAGGTTCGTCACCTTTTTTTACAAACGTTTCAGAGAAGCAAAGAATATGCAAGAACTCAATGTTAATATCTTTTAGTTGAGGAAGACACAATTCTATCTCGTCTAATTTATTTAGGATACCAGCTATGTTTTGATGAACTAAATAAGAATTTTTTTTTAAGTATTTTTTGGAATAATGGCTAGGCGATCTAAAAAATTGACGGAGGATGGATTTATTTTCGTATCACTATTCGAATTGTTCTTTATATTTGAAAAGTAATAGGGTATGGTTCCTTTTTTTATTATATCTGTTACCGCTTTTGTTTGTTTGTGGATGTTGCACTGACTAGGCTTCCCTTTAATTACCGAAAAATAGTAAGGAATGGTTCCTTTTTGGACATTAGCATTTTCAGGCTTATTTTTATTAAAATTACAAGTATTAACATTAATATTGGAAGAAAATCTGTTAGTGTTACAAATATTATAATGTAATCCCTTTTGTTTATTAAAGGTCAAGAATTTGTTTTTATAAAAATCGTAGTCAAATATTAGATTTAGTTTGACACATATAGCTGACAAATTCTGTGCTTTTGTACGGTAATGATTATAATTAAAATATAAATATGTACAATTTTTAAAATTTGAACATACATTTTGGACCATTTTATTTAATAGTGATTCATTAAGATATTTATTTTTATACAAACTTAGTACAATTATTTTACAGTTTTTGAAACGTTTTAATGTGGTTGATAACTCAATCATAACTTCATAGGGATTAGTGTCATTTTCCCCGACACAGAGTACCAGGTAGTTTTCAGGAAGATCATGAAAACTATCCAGAGAATTCAGAAGGCTTACTGTTTTTGCATAGGGTTTAATCCACGAGTTGATGTAGAATTTGCCATATTTAGTACCATATCTTGAGTGTATAAGTTCCAATGTTAGGCCTTTACACTGTTGACTACCAATGAGTAAGATTTCAGGAACATTATTAGGTTTGCTTTGGCTTGGCTTATGTTGTGACTGGGAGTTTCTTCTCATGCTCGTAGAATTATCGGGAGGCTCAAAATTATTTTTTGTAGAAATTCCGTCGTTATTCGTATTGTTTTCATACAATTGAAGGTCATTACAGCTCATGTTTAATTTTTGCTGACGGAGTACATTTTTTTCTTGTCGTGTTTTTTGTGGTTTTTTTCTTGTTGAAGAAGTGGACCCAACGATTTTGAAGTCAGTCGAACATATTTTTTTAAAACGTGAAATTGCAGCTTTTTGTTCAACAATGATCTTTTTCAATGAGCTGTTTTCCAAAAGAATATTTTCAATTTCCAAGTGTGCTGCTTCTAGTTGTGATTTTAAGTCTTCAATTTGTTCCTTCCCATCACAATTTTCATTATATGTGGATAGATCAGGCAAGGATCTTGCTAGATAATCTGAATCAGTGGATTGGTTTGAGGTAATTGAATGATTCATATTTGTTGTTCTATTTTTTCTGATAGTTACAAATTGATCTTCCATTTTTTTATATATTTTTCTTATATTTCACTTACATTAAACAGTCATTTTGTTTTTAGTAATTTGCTTCAATAAAAATAAAAAAGAAAAAAAAAAATTGAAAATAGTAAGTACATAGAGTTTGGTAGATGGTGATTTGAACTCCGGACTTATAAGTTTTAGTTACGTATCTTTTATGCGCAGCTATGCAAGCACATTAGCGAGTGATGAAATTCGCTTACAGTATCTCAATGATCTATAGATCTATAGATGTCGCTTCATTTAGACTTCATAATAATTCAATGATCTGTCACTAGATGTCTCAATGTATGATTAAGTACGTCGAATGTTGACCGTTTTTTCACACAAAGGAATGACAAATTTGAATGCATAATCCATAAAAACAAAGTAATCAATTATGTTTTGGATAGTGTAGTAATCAGTTTTAGTTGATAATTGTCATTCAGTTTTTTGAGTTCACTTGTTAAAGCAAGTTACAGAATAAATATTAGCTTATTTCACTTATCTTGCAACTTGTTTGTTTTGATTATAGTTTGAATCCTTGAACGCAATTTTTTGCATAAAATCACTAATGTTATTTCACTTCGAACGAATACACAGATGGTTTGTGATATTTAGCACTCGTTTATACACTGTTTTCACTTAAATACTAGGAAGAACTATTTTTAATTGTTTTTTATCTACGGAGCTGTTGCAAAACTTGTCTTACTTTTAGCGCCACGTTCAACTTTTGTTTATTTAATAACAATTAAACCACATCGAATCAGACCCTGAAAAATGAAAGGGTTCTATTCCTGAGCATACTCAAGCGTAAGAGAAAAAAAAAGACTCGATTAGTAAAGTATTTCGGTCGCTATCGTGTTAACAAGAAAATCCTCCGCACATACAGACACACGGACGTCCAAGACAGAACTTTTTTAAACTGTTTTTTAACTAGTTTAAATAACAAAAATGACATCAAAAATATCATGAATGTTAAAAATAGTGTTTTTTCTTAATATGTGTGTGTATGTATTATCTTACAAGTGCAATGTATGATACATAAAGACATTTTAAGTTTGAAAAATCAGATGTTTTGCGCGAAGTGACAGTAGTACCCACCTCAACGCTTCGCTTATGAGGCGTGCAATAAACGACCTGAAGTTATAAAAACTTTTGATAGTTGATAATATAATATTATAAGAACATTATGTGCAATAACCTTAAAAGTGGTGCTCCACATTGGAAGTATGCTAACTTTAAGTTAAATTTCTTCTGCAAATAAGTTATGATTGTTTTGATATTTATAGCATTGTGAATCACTCTCCGGAGAACTCCCTACAAAAATTAGTCAAAGTTATGATGACATTTTAATTAGTTCCAAATTAAAAAAAAAATCCCATTTTCCTTCTCGTTCAATGTTTGTTTTTTCCCGCGGCTCTCTCCTGTGGCTAAAATAGAAACTTTTTTTTAATAATATTATGCCTCAGGTATGAGTCTAACTGGCATTGTTTGATGTATAATCTTAATTCTTAACTATGTACAAGTATGTCGAATTATTGTTTTATATTTTTATTTTTTGCGTTGCGTTTTTGTACAAACCTATACATTTTTGTTTTATGGTGTATGAATTGAGAAAGTATGTACATACTTTTTTAATTGAATTAATACAAGTTATAATAAACTTATAGGTACTCTACATAAATTTCAATCAAATATATCAATAATTAGTCCCGAATGCGTACATCTGTTGATACGCAATTAGCACGAATTTAGATTGATTTTGATATCGTATAATTTTTGCCTCAAAAATACGAAGTATTATTATTTGTATAAGCCACTACAAGAAGGCTATTTCATTATTAATTGTTAATATTACACTAAAATACTTTAGGTTTTAATATGTAAATAAACTATAACGAATGAACGAATGAAGCGTCTAAATGTAAATAAAATTCAAACGGTACGTAGCTATATGTAATATGTAAATTGGCCATATGCCTAAAGCTGTAAGTCACTTTTGATGAGGGTACACTGAATAAATAATTAATGTATGCCTTGATACACAAAAGAAATGAAAATTAACGTCCGCAATTATGAGAGATGGACATTTATTTGAAGTAAAAACCTACACTTCGATATGAATAAATGATTAATATTTGGACATTTGCAGAACCCTTTTAATTCTGATGAAGTATAATGACAAGTATGAGACAAAGGGACACAGGATTTATTTTCTCTATTCCCAAATTGCTACATGTCTTCTACTATAAAAAGGCTCATACTTACAATTTTTTAATGAATAGAAATTCGATCACGAGGCTGGATTCGAACCCACGTCTTTCGCGAATATTATTTCTATTATTTAAAAAAATATATTTTTTGTAAAGCATTTGAACCCCATAAAACCAAAATATCAAATTCAAGGCTCATAGTTCTAAAACAGTTATGAACATAAACATGACACACTGACACAGTAAAACTAAGAAAAACAAATTTCAACCCAAACCATTTCTACAGAAGAAGGTCAAGGTAATGAAAAGCCTTTGACGCAACAGCAAGAGTCAATAATCAACCGCAATGCCAAATGGTTCAAATAAAATTATTCTACTACAATCAAAAACCTTAAAGGACTCTACCCAACAATATTACAGTTCTATTATGACACAACGTATCATATGACCGTAATAGGAACGTGTCAGGATCGGAAAGCAACACGTACTCTACTATGGCCACTAGAGCGTATCAATTACGTATCAAAGCCGTTTATCGACATTGATGGACAATCGTTGACGCTCCGTGCATGCTATGTCACGGTGCTCATCGCTGACGAAACGTCGAAACCATTTAGAAGGCAATAGGCATAGTTTGATACTTTTCAATACAAATACTTATTTTTGCCTGCCACCTTCCTGTTACGGTCATAGGCTGATATTGTGAAGTCCTTAAAAGATAAGACATTGTTTAAAATAACGATACAATCCCACGTAAAAGTATTTTAAAAATATTACCAGTGAGACGTACCTATATGCTCAAAAACCACAAGAAGGGTATTAGAAGCCACTAAAAATAACACTGCGAATGGAATAAAACTTCACAGTAGCTGCTTAGGCTGCATACTGCATAGGTTTCCTTTTTATAAGGACTATTTTTCTTGCCGTGCCGCTTTTTCTAATGTTTTTCTCCTACTATATCTTGAATTTAAAATTACATTTACGTAACTTTTCCTTTACCAATTTTCTGACAAACCTGTGCATAAAAAATGTGTCTGCCGAGCACACGTGTCAGAAGTGAAACTTATTTGGAAAGATTTTAAAATACTATAATCGTCGTCGTACTCCATTACGTGACGGTATTGCCATGACGCGACCTTGAATTTTACTCTCAATGCGCCTAAAGATGTTTCACTTCAAAAATTCCATCGATAAACGCAGCAGTTTATTTAAAGGATATCAATTAAAACGCAATGAAAAAGCAAAATTTGTAAAGTTTATTCACCATTATTCAGTTCTTGAAGTGCAATTCGGGCGCGTACTTGTAAATGCACGATATAATTTCATTCCCCAGCTGACAATTGGAAACCTCGTGATGATTTATCTGTGAATTTTAATCATACTTTAATATTAAATGGTCGAGCACCGGGAGCAGGGTTATATTTCATGGTACCTTCGGAAGTTTATTTGGATTTATACCTGCTCTTATTGGAACTGGTTTATTTTTAAGGTAAACTGTGTTAATGTTTGAGATTCAAAGATTTAACTGCTTATTTACTGTGTTGATGTAGGATAAAAGGATTAATGATACTATTGATTTGCAAACTGACTGATCCATCATATAAATTAGAGACATTACTATTGAATTCAATGTGCGGTACTCAAAGGTAATAACATGGATTATAGTTATTTTTTTAGAATACCTACGTTATTCGTTAGTCGATTTGACAACACGTCTTTGAATGACAGAACTTAATTTATCGTCTATCCCTTAAATTTTGCGATTACTACGTTTATAATATAATTTAGATAGGTTATACCTCACTATCACATTTCACGGAAACATCACGCATGTGTTCGACCTTCTTGGTGTTCCCGAGGACCAGCGGCGAGATGGCCACCATGAAGCCGTTTTTGGAATATTTGTTGTTCTTTGCCACGCCGATCTGAAACAGAATAATAATGTATATGTAATTTGCATTAGAATAAGTTTTTGTTGATCTTGGAAAGCGATTTTTCATTAAGAACAATATAAGAATAGATATAAAGAAAAACGAATAGCGATGAGGTAATCGGAGAAGAATGTATCAAATTTTACATTCCACTTATTGCCGATTTTGAGTTCGTCTATGTATCCATATAAATTGATGCTATTGATTGATGAATATTTATCATTAACGACTATACTTTTATAATTAATAACTTAAATGTTATTCTAGAGCAAGAAGTATAATTCTAGTTTCGTCAGTTTAAATTGCATGACCTTTGAAGTCAGCTAAAACTTCGCCGATTTTAAAGGATTAGTTATTAGATTTGAGTCAACGTGGTAAAAAGTAAAAGCTTCTTAAGGAATCTAGATTTCTTTTTCAGTTTTAAATTACACGGTGGTGCAGTCATCACGGTATAATTTCCCTTTTTTATTTCTGTATTTTTTTAGGTATTCGTTTATTTAAATTTAATTCTCTCTTAAACATGAAAAAAAAGTCCTTAAAAAATATAATATTATAAAAATGTAGAGACATATCAGCCCGTACGTTAATAATATTTTCATCCCAATTTATGTGTTTTTAATCGTTATAGAGTCAGGTTGCCTGGAAGAGATTGCTGCGTAGCAATGAGAACCACGAAAGTACAACGTACAAATGTATTTCATGACATTGAAAAAAACTTGTTATTTCTCTTGTAAATTAATGTAACAAGTATGATGAATGTCAACACACTGAAACCTTTTCGTCACATCAGAAATATCAATGAAAGTAACACTACAAAAACAATAAAATAATAAACCAAACAGGAAAACACACACAATATTGTCGCTTATATCATATTAATTTGTTTGGCTCGTGTTTTTTTCGTCGAGGAAAATGTATGACAAAGCGTCTCTGGAACCAATTCTCTTGACTTCTATATGAATATAATATAATATGCTCCGATAAAGAAACTATTTCAAAATAATTGTCTATTAATATTGTCGAAAAACAACGCTTGTTTTTGTAGGAAATAATATCGCTCTAAAAAGCTTGTTTGTATAAATAACAGATGTAAAATGAGAGAAAAAATATTGAATATGCTCCTGAAATTATTCTTAGTTACATATAACAATCGGAAATCATTTGCTAAACGTGGTCAAAATACTGGTTCTAAAGACGACCGACGACCCACTGCATATTGTCATTGTTATATACTTATTACGAATGATTATTTTTTTCTTCAAATAGCCAGAACTGGCTAAAGCTAGCTTTTAAATAAAACAAGAACTATCAAAATCGGTTCATCCAGTCAAAAGCACTGTAGTAACAAACCCAAACGAATACACTCGAATTGAGAACCTCCTCCTATTTTTGCAGTCGGTTAAAAACTTAATAACTATAAAATTTATTTTAATAGATTCATACTTTCTCCATCAAGCAGCTCAATATACAAGCGGATTTTTCTGGAAAAGGCGGTTCTTTCCGAAGATATTCCAAATCATCTTCGGTAGCGTTGATTTTCTCCATGCATTGTCGCGCTGTGGCTCGCAACGCCTTGTGGACTACCGCTTTTAGAGGACTGTCTGTGAAAACGAGGAATATTAAATAACTCTCTTTTTAATATTTTCTTTTAGCCTGCTCAATAAGAGCACACAATATTATTATATTGTATAGATATCTTATTATATTTTTATAATAAGAATAGAATTGGAAAATTAATGAGAAATATTATTTAGTCAAATTATAATTTTAGAGCCAAGTAAAGTCTAATTATACCTAATTATAATTTTATGTTTGTGTGCTACTGTGTAATGATTATGAGTTTTGATTAATTTTAGAATTACATACCGTCACTACTAATAAGAAAAATCTAATTATCTTGCAAGTAAAACATTATATTATATATAAGTAACCATGCGTAGATCTATTATGTAACATTTGTTTCACTAATCAATCTTCACGAAGAGTTAGTAGGTAATTGTTCGGAATAGATAATATAATTAAATGGTAACACTGATGCGGAAACGCGATGTATTCAATTGGTGAGTCGACTACGTCACTTGGTGAGGGAGCAGCATTCATATTAATTGTCCCAGTCTACCGACCGCATCGGGTGCGGAAAGTCGTGTACCCTTTCTATCGGAGTCCGCCAACCGCGCCGCTCGTGTATTTAGTGT
>CAJQZM010032262.1:0-21501 GCA_907164665.1 Colias nastes | reverse complement strand
GCTGGCTTCGTGTATCACTATTATATGTTGAAGTATTTGGATCTGATTGATACGGTTAGTTTTTTTATACAAATGTAGAATGACTTGTACGTGGTTGGGAAGTTATATTTATTTTCTACATAATTTTCATAAGTATCTAACTGTGTACTACGATAAACATTTTTAACGTTTATAACTTTAGTAGGTATGGATAATTGTTGAATATGATGCAGTGGCGTGCTAGCCCTCATGTAAAAGGAAGTGAGAGACAGAAAGGCCATTAATTTTTTCGTGCTTAAAATACTGTTTTAAAATTAAATTGACTATTTATGTTTACTATCCCCTATAGAAATGGGACTTGATTACAATAATTGTTCTAAAACATATTAATTATGACAGAAATTGCAGATAGTGTTATTAAAAGTACTACAGTAATTTGGTACATAGGTTCATTAGTTATGCAACTTGATCATAGATGGCGATAATCACTTTTCACTATTGGATCAAATCAAAAACACTTCACATCTATAGGTTTTTTTTTATATTTTAATTTATTATTTACTCGTTTCAGATATTCTTCGTGTTGAGGAAAAAGGAAAATCAAATATCATTCCTTCATGTGTACCATCACACCGGCATGGTGGCTTTGATTTGGGGAGCTACTACTTATTTACCAGGTATTTTAATAATAATATGAAATATGAAAAAAAAATCTTTGAATACGGTATTCAAAGATTTTTTTTAACATACCAAAAAAATAAAATAAAAACTAAGAGACTAAAATTTTTATTAGATACTGAAAAACTTTTACTATTATTACAGTCCAACTTTTTAAATCTATCTAAAGTACGTACTGATATTCAGACAGATATTATCTAGTATCGAGCATTACCTCACAAAAATATCTATGGATATTAATTGAATGTTCTATAATAATACGTGACACAGTACAGAAACGTCTATAACCCATTCTTTTCGATATGTTACTTATAACAAATGCATGAACCAAGTTTACTAAGTAGGTAGGTAATTATAAAAAGCTACCATTCATCATGTAACTCTTTTTAATTTTAAGTGGGGAAATCTTCCAAAGATACCCACGGCCCCCGTGGAAGGAGCCGTGGGTTATGTCGGATTCTTACCGACTAAAACCCCACTGTGTTCCGTCGAGCCGCTTTAATGATGGGGCCGCGGGTATTGGTTGGAATTCTTCCGCAGCCATTCATCATGTAACTCCCTCTCCACTAAATATAAAAAGAAATGCTAAATTGTAACAGTCATATAACTTGTGTTCGAGCAAAGTGACATTTATTGGAGCAGTGGTTGCTTGTATTTTACACAAAATTATCATTAAGGCTGCATATTATGTATACAACTAAATAAAAAAAAAATCAGTGGTTGGACCTTTACCGGAACGAAAGAGCGAGCAAAATCACTTTTCAACTTGTAGTTTTTATGTATCATCGAAACGCTAATTTTTTTTACATATTTTGTTTTCCAGGTGGCCACGGTACACTCATCGGTATGATCAACTCCTTCGTCCACGTCGTGATGTACAGCTACTATTTACTGACCGTCGCCATGCCGAGCGTCAAGAACTCCTTGTGGTGGAAGAAACATATCACACAGTTACAAATTGTAAGTCCACATGATTTTAAACGGCTTTGGCATAAATTGGAACAGATTTTGGCTTGCTAAATAGTTAACTGTTACGTAAGCGATTTTTTTATAATGAGCATAAATCATATGTTTATTTTTTTAATGAACAGATTTGCGTAGAAGTGTTTTTATGAATATACAATAGCTACGGTTTTGTGCCAAAAATTATATTCTAATTTTTTGTTGTGCGTCTTTGCCGTGTAATATTTTTATTCATAATTATAAATTTTTCACACTTTTAATTACTTAATAATTAGGTATTAAGTACTAATTACGGAAAAATCTAAATGCCAGACCATTGTACCGTGAAACGGCCATCTCTATAAGCTATGTAGTTGAAAATACGACCAAACTATACGCCCTAACGCCCTATATAACTATACTTACGTTAACGGGGCGCTGTGACATGCGCTAAAATGCGTTTTAACTGACTAAGCTTTTAAGCTTTTCTGGCGTATGTGCTATAACTTCCTTAGGAGAGGACAGAAAAATTAGTACGTGAAAGCTACTTTATTTTATTCTCACTCTTCTCAATACTTCATTTCATTTTCTTTATCAAATATTTTTTTATAACTTTACTATCTACTTACGTGATTATGATTGCTGAATTAGATGGTTTATTGATGAGGGAATATATTACAAAAATTAACATATTTGTTGTAACTGAATCAAATCACTTTTCATTTTTTTTAATCTACTTTTAAATCAGTATAAGGGAAATTCCACGGTATCCTGATACGCTTATTTGTTATCTGTCTTGAAGATATTTTATCCTAGTATTTGATCCCATTTAAAGAATTCTGAAGAAAGAGAAATAATCAAAAGAAAGCCGTAAGATATAATTAATAGCTCTCATAAATATTTTTGGAATCTTATGTTGTTGATAAAATCTCTACTTCCATACTAATATTACAAAATGCGAAAGTAACTCTGTCTGTCTGTCTGTTACTCAATCACGCCTCAACTACTGAACCAATTTTCATGAAATTTGGTATGGAGATATTTTGATACCCGAGAAAGGAAAGGCTACTTTTTATCCCGGGAAAATGACGCAATCCCGGAAATCCCGCGGGAACGGGAACTATGCGGGTTTTTCTTTGATTGCGCGGGCGAAGCCGCGGTCGGAAACCTAGTATACTCTAATTCCTATAAATTCTTACAGATACAACTGGCCTGGTGCTGTCTTCACATGGCTGCGTTACTCATCAAGTCAGATTGTGGCTACCCCCGATGGGTGGTATTTGTATTTCTTCCCAACGACCTCTTCATGTTGATATTATTCGTCGACTTTTATATAAAAACATACATTAAAAAGCCAAAAGCAAAAGTTGAACAAGTCCAAATTCAAAACGGTGAGACCAAAAAGCAATTGTTTGAAGACACGATAGTGCGGCAACGGTTTGAACAAACTCAAACAAATTTATGATTTTAATATACTTTAAAATATTATTTTTATTGTTTAATGTAGTGCATTAATTATCTTTAAATTTGTAATTTAATTTCACTAAATTTAAAAAGAGAGCAAAATGAACGAAGACCAGTAATTTTATAATTTTGTTAAACTAGTCGGAATAGTTTACAAATTAGTTGATTTTAGGGTTCCGTAGCCAAAATGGCAAAAACGGAACCCTTATAGTTTCGTCATGTCCGTCTGTCCGTCTGTCCGTCTGTCCGTCTGTCACAGCCGATTTACTCGGAAACTATAAGTACTACAGTGATGAAATTTGATGGGAATATGTGTTGTATGAACCGCTACAAAAATATGACACTAAATAGTAAAAAAAAGAATTGGGGGTGGGGCCCCCCATACATGTAACTGAGGGATGAAATTTTTTTTTTCGATGTACATACCCGTGTGGGGTATCAATGGAAAGGTCTTTTAAAATGATATAAAGTTTTCTAAAAAACATTTTTCTTAAAGTGAACGGTTTTTGAGATATCAGCTCTCAAAGTCGTAAAAAGTATGTCCCCCCCCCTCTATTTTTATAACTACGGGGTATAAAATTCTAAAAAAAATAGAGGTGATGCATGCTAATTAACTCTTTCAACGATTTTTGGTTTGATCAAAGTATCTCTTATAGTTTTTGAGATAGGTTGATTTAACTGTAATTTATTATATTTGCTGCTACGGAACCCTTTGTGCGCGAGCCCGACTCGCACTTGGCCGGTTTTTTATTTATTTTGACTACATATTTTATTTTAAGTACACAACAATATAACATAATAATATTATCTGTAGTGCATATATAAATCCTACTAATATTATTTATGCGAATATTTGTGAGAATGGATGTATGTATGCTTGTTACTCTTTCACGAAAAAACTATGGGGCGGATTTGTAGAAACTATTCAGTAATATAATTATTAAAGTAATAAGCAAGAAAAAATTTATTTTGAATCATCGTGCGACTAAGCAGCTTAATTGTCTATCATGATGGTTTACTGGGCCCGGACACTCAATACAAAATTATCATTTTGGCAGTCAAACTAGCATTATACATTTATACAGAGTGCAAATGTGTGTGTTAACGCTTTAGGGTTGGCACATCTTGTTATTTAGATTTCTATGGTTGGCACATTTGTGACTTGCGTGTCCATGTCACATTGGTCGATCAAATATAATCATTGCCCTGCACCAAATTTCCAACATAGGTACGAGTAGTTACATTCAATTCAAACAAAAACACAACATGTCCGCGACTCGCGAGTTTTCCACGCGGTACAGTACATATTTAGAAACTACGTTTAGAACACTAAGTTTAGATACCCATATCACTAACACATTCATCACATCCCACATCTACTTAGTACATTTCATAAATTATTGCTTTTGTAAATATTATATGTTGTCAAGCGTAATTTTGCGCTGCGTATTATCTTTGCGGTAAGTGCCAGCCATATTACTCATGATCGTGCGGGGTGACGTAAGTGTTTACTTTTGGCGGGAGACGGAGAGTGTCCGTTCTGTAGCGTTAGCTACTATTAAGTATTCTGTGCCTCTACACTATCGTGATTGCCGCTAATCGCCCAACGCTGCCAATTGTGAAGAGGGCCCATATAATTTTTAACCAATCTCTCCAAATAATTGAGGTTTTTTTTGGAGATAATTTCATCAAGTCTCATTTATTGAAGTTTTCGAGTCATAAAAATAATATTATGTAGGTAGTAGGTATTTTAGTTATAAGTTTACACACACTACACACACACACACACACACATACAAACACATACACATTTTCCGTTTTACTTAAAAAAAAATTGGTTGTCTGTAAAGTCGGTTTTCTGACGATAGTTGAACGTGACAACGTCCGATTGTGCTTCTTTGTCGCTCGTTCCGCGCTCTCGCTTGCACTTCAAGCCTATGGAACGCCTCAGAGCGAGGTAACGCCGCATGAGTCATGTTTTTTCGTGCGTGCAGCCGGCTCTATTGAATTATAAGACGTTGTCACGTCAAAAAAGTTATTATTATAGTCATTCTACTCATTGGTTACTTTCGATATCAGTTTAAAGTTTTGTGATGTCTGTAGTAGTTACGAAATCGCCTGTGCACACTTAACGATTACACCCGGTATATCCTTTATTTCACACATATTACAAAGCAGGACAAAATATGCAATTGGCGGCTTTATTACTTAAAAGTAATTTCTTCCTGTACCTACGCTACATGAAAACTTATTGGGTCACAATGTAAGTGCGAATGGTAAAATTCTTATCTATACTTATAATAAATCTGTAGAGAGGCCAATTCTGTACATGAAATATATTTTAAAAAAAACTATGAAGGGGTGTTAAGGGATCGCTACTGACGCCAAAAATGCAATCAGTAAAATTTTTGTCTGTCTGTCTGTCTGTCTGTCTGTCTGTCTGTATATTCGTTATAGAAATAAAAACTACACGACGGATTTTAACGAAATTTGGCACAATTATTCTTCATACTCCTGGGCAGGTTATAGTATACTTTTTATTACGCTACGATCAATATGAGCAGAGCAGTGAAGGGAAATATTGGGAAAACGGGAGAAGTTACTCCATTTTTTAAGCTTCCGTCGCGTGTGCAGCCTTAATGGTTAAAGCTACATAGAAATCATGTACAACACAAATGTTCTTAAATTATTATTATTATATAAAAATAAATTCCTAGACAGCATATGTCTATCTTTTAAAATTGACTCACAATAACATGTGAAACTTCAATAGCTTAGCAATTCGGAGCTTTTTGATTATATTTGTCTACTCTTACGTTTACAACACTCTCACTCATCCCTAATTAAAAAAAGTTAACATTATTACCTATTCAATAAAAAAAGAATCATGTAAATCGGTGTAGAAACACCAAAGTTATACATGAAATACGCTTTATGTCATCGCGCGTGAATACAGAATCATGCCATAAGGATTATTTTTGTGTATCAGTTGCCGCGTTCGACGCGCTTCGCGGTAATAATATACTAATATTATAAAGAGGAAAGGTTTGTAATTATGTATGTATGTATGGTTTTCACGCATAAACTACTGGACCGATTTCAAAAATTCTTTCACAATTAGAAAGCTTCACTGAGCAACATAGGCTAGGTTTTATCCAGGAAATCCCACGGGAACGGGAACTATGCGGGTTTTTCTTTGAAAACGCGGGCGAAGCCGCAGGCGGAAAGCTAGTCCTTACTAATATTATTAGATCGAAAGTCTGTTTATTTGTCTTTCTCTCACGTCGCAACTTCATATTATTATGATTTTTGCGTCTTATTAAGGTGGCCAAAGTGGGATTTTGGCTGCTTTTAAAGGAACATTTGAGCTCATTTTAATTTGGCTAAAATTAAAACTAGTAAAACATTAGGTATAATATGTCCTCAAGTTTTTCATTTCTAAACGTGTAGATAATATTCGCAGTACCTAAATATACTCTTTTACATATAAAATATTGCAGGTTTTCTTAATTATTAAGTGTTAATCTATACTAATATTATAAAGCCGAAGAGTTTGTTTGTTTGTTTGAACGCGCTAATCTCAGGAACTACTGGTCTGATTTGAAAAATTCTTTCGGTGTTAGATAGCCCATTATATCGAGGAAGGCTATAGGCTATAGGCTATATTATATATCATCACGCTAAGACCAACAGGACCGTAGCAATGCGGGTAAAACCTCGCGGCACAGCTAGTATAATATAACTGTACTTAAATACAATTAATACCTAGTACCGTCATATTGGCCAACATTGCCCACAGGGGTATCTTTGCCCAAAAATCAATTCATAAGAAAAATTTTAAATTGCAAAAATACCTTTATACTTTGGCAACATTAATAGTATTTGGTGTAAAATAGGTTATATGTATGACAACACTGCCTATTGTGTGTGTCGCTAACTTAAATCAGCAACTTGTTGTAACTCGTCGAATATCATGTGTGATTTTGCGGCCAAAAAATGGTGAAATTCAAGTGATAGTTTGTGCATGATGGCTAAAACACAGGTTATTTTTACTCATAACATGTTATAAAATAATGTTTGAAGAGTGTTTTAATGCTATTATTACCACTGAAGGATGTTTTAAACAAAAGTTACAATGGTGGGCAAAATTACCCAATAATGTAGCGATCTATATTTGACAACATTGCCCAGCATCAAAAAATGCTTAGGGTTGGCACATTTCATATTACCACATAATTTGATAGTTAATAATATTACTTCTATTCGGTTAATTTCGGAAAAATAAGCTTAATTTGGTCTCCCGGAAAGAACCATGGTAAATAAAGTTAAATTGCTGAATTTTAAGCACAACTGAAATGTAAAAATATGTTTATTTTTATTAAATAGTCACTGAACAATATTCTGTTTTGCTTATTTTATCTTTTTATTGCCTACAACATAATCCTACTACGAAATATTTGCAGTAAAAGAAATCGGAAGTCATGTTCATCTTACTGAGATGTACCAACCCTAGGCTTTTGGAAAAGCGAAATGCGATTTGTATGAAAATAGAAAAAATACCTGGGTTACTTTGCCCAGCCACTAAAGTCGGGAACCTTTCATGATACTGCTTTGATTTTTAAAGTAAACGACATCTTATCCAACATTTTTGAATTGGACTTTAATATAATCTGGCTAGAGGTCATATTTACGTCAAAAATCGACGTGGGCAATGTTGGCTACAAGTTCAGATAACTTTACCCGCCCTCAAAAACAGACAAAAAATGAATAAAATGTTGAAATATAATGAAATTTTCTACAGTATTATATGCACACGATCTAAGAAAAACATATGCTAACAGAAAATACTAACGTTGCCATAGAATTTTTTTGCAGAAATTGAAATTATTCATAAAAAGCGGGCAATGTTGGCCAATATGACGGTACCTATTTAATAATTTGTTTTGTAGGTATATTTTTATTTATTTATAACAATGTTTTACTAATTGTTTTGTTTTAGTTTTTAATTAATTTACATAGAAATAAAAACAAAGAAAAATCATTAAAATTTACATCATTAACATTTTATAAGCTTTTTTTGTATATTTAATTAGTGCACAATCGTTTCTTAATTAAGGACCATCAGTAATCTGCCTTCATGTGACGATCCCATGTACTTTGTTACCTTTATTTCATTATTTTTAGGTCTTTTGGGATACGTTCTTCCTGTTTCTCACAGAAATTTTCCAGATTATCTGGAAATCTATCCAGGAGACTGTGGGGCAAGTGTAGCTTTATTTTCGCATTTGCCCATAAAGTATTGGAGTTTTTCAACATCTTTTTCACAATTTTGTTTTATAATGTGGTGCTTTAAATTTACCTTAGATTTACCAACACTGTACCTCTCTATAATTTACATTCAACATCGGTTAAAAAATTTTGTGAAATTTTCAACTTTTATCAATTTTCGACTCACCCGTCCTGAAGGGCCGTCGGATATTTCTAGATTCTCCCAAAGGCCTACATTTCCATATTTATTAAATGTTCCTAATAAATATTTTGCTTTGCTCTAATCCCACAAAATATAAAATGCTTTATTGGGATGTACACCGCATCTTTTAAAATTTTTTAGTAGTTACTTAAAGGATAGACAGCAGTATGTTGATTACAAGGGTTGTTTATCTGACTCATATTACACCCTATCGGGAGTAAGCCAGGGTAGTAATTTGGGCCCTCTCGAATTCATAATAATGATAAACGATCTGCCGCAGGTCATCAAGCATGGAGTATGTTTATTATTTGCAGATGATCTTAAATTGCTGCTCGAGGTAAGGGATAAAATGGATAGCGAAAGGCTCCAGCAGGATATAGATAGTATAGTGGAGTGGAGTCATCGGAACAAGTTGTATTTTAATGTAAGTAAATGTTCCATCATTAGTTTTACTCGCGCACGGGTACCTTTAAATTATGAGTACATAGTGGATGCGGCGCCGATACGAAGAGTTACAGAAGTACGGGATTTGGGGTTGAATCTCACGGCTGACCTTTCGTTTCGAGCACATATTACGCAAATTTGTAAAAAAGCGTATAGAAAATTGGGTTTTGTACTCAGGCAGTCACAGGGGTTCACCAACATAACGGTAGTCAAAACCTTATACAATAGTCTTGTCAGAAGCAATTTGGAACACAGTGCGGTCATATGGGCACCGCACGAAGCAAAGTACACGGTTATGTTGGAAAGAGTACAAAATAAATTCATGCGCCACCTGTACATGAAGCTCTATGGCGTATATCCCTTCTATCCCCTAATGTATCCCACACTGTTTGTACTGGGCATGGTGGGGTATAATGAGTTAAGGGTAAGGCGCGAATTTAAGCTGGTGGCATACTTGGTGGGGGTTTTAAGGGGCAAAGAATACAATCCCGGAATATTAAAGGAAATGTATTTAAAGGTTCCAGACCACTATTTAGGAAAAAGAATCTTACCCAATATACTGTATGTACCAGTAGCGAGAACTAATCTATTAGCCAAATCGCCTCTTATTTGTGCATTTCGTACAATTAACGAATTGCACAATATAATAGATGTGTTTTCTTGTAGTTTGAGCGAATTTTCAAAGGTACTACTAAATATATTATGCTATCAGCAAAAATGTTAAGTTTATGAATTATTGAGGCTTAATAGGCTATTATAGTGTTACAACGTGTTTATTTTTATATTTTTATGAGATATGTTTGTTTTTCTTAAACTCTGTCGAATTAGGTTAACCTGTAATGATAGTTAGTTCTATGTGTAAATAAATAAATAAATAAATAAAAACATCAAGGGAATTTGCGGTATCCACTTTATTGACCAAGTGCTACTCGGTTATTTCAACTCGATACAAACTATATAATACAAAAAATTTTTTTTTTTACCTGATATTCTACAGTCAGTTTCATAGAAAAGGCTTATGTATGAGCGAAGAAATGTGCAGAAAACGTAATTCTCCAAAAAAGTAAACACTTGTTAATAACCCGTATTCTGAAGAGCCTTAAGAGAATTAAATACCTTTAGGGTGTTAGGTGTACACCTTTACACAAGGTGTACACAATTAGTACTAATGAAAGGCTCACATACGAGGCATACATATTTAATGCGCTCGGCGTATACGTCCGGCGATATCGATAGGAAGTTGTACACTGCGTTACACACAATACATATCTTTTGTAGGTAAGCAAAACCCCTACAATATTCCCCCCCTTTTACAAAGAAAAATAATATTACAAAAATTTAAACAATGAATAAAAATCAAGTAGATACAAGTTACTTTAAAGTTACATAGTTATACCTACAAATTATTGTTCGTAAACAAGCGTGTGTCATAACAATACGATAGGTTACAATTGCGAAACATAAAAACAAAATAAAATACAATATGATAACAACAACATGTTATTGAATTGGAGTGATTTGATACAAAAATAATTGCATAAATTTTACGCTAATTATGTTTCAGACAGCCGGAGGCCCCAAAAAAAACTCCAATTTACTTATAATACTTTAATAATTATAATAGTTACAATAGGTCTTGCCCGATGCAAGTTCTTAATATTAATGAATATAATGCTAATTGAATTTAAAAGGAAAACTTAAAATTACGTTGCGCCAATGGAATTTGCTACGTTCGTACAACACGTTCCCGTGAGAACCGTCGACTCAGCGAAGTCTTAGGGATCCGTTGGCGTAACTCCTCCCCCCGAAGACCAGCAACTATTTGAGCACGGTGTGATAAAATGTTGCTGGAAACTGTGGTCCTGGCGAAGATTCGGTACAATTTTGACTTTCTTGATCTTCCGTCTTTGTATTAGGGTCGTCTTGATTCTTCCAGCACGTAACGTTCTTATAACGGATTACTTTGTAAGTTGCGAAAAGTAGCAAAGTGCCCAAAAGGAATGTATAAATTGGGACAGTGGTATGGTATATCGTCGATGTGTCCTTTTCTAGTTCAATCGGTGCTTGCATCAGTACCTTAGTATGAATCTTATGCAGATCTTCCAAATTTATTGAATTCAACTTTACATGATTTTCAGGGCTGTGGTTGAAGTGTATTTCATTTAAGTCGATATTTCTTATTTTCAGTGGTTGTCCTCGAATTCTATCTTGAACGTTATTGACTTTAAATTTATCTGATTCCAGGATACAATTTTCAGGAACGGTTATGAGGAAGCTGCCATTAACAGTCATGAAATCGTCCTGTTTGCATTTTAGATATATTTTCGTCTGGTGTGGCATAGATAGGATGTAGTGTCTGTCATCCAGTCCTAGTATCATTTCTTGACAAAGGATTACTTCCGTCATCCTGCATCCTTGGCCCAAGACTTGACTTTGAATAAAATCCTGTATGCAGTCTGCTTTCGTCTGGATCTGATTGGTTTTTATCTCACAAAGATACCCATTACCGTACTTCGGGCATTCAGCCTCCATGTACAAGAAAGACTGTGTACTTGTGGCAATGAAAGGATAAGGAGGGATGAGAGCCTGCATGTACTTATTAGGAAAAACAGCTAATTTATAAAAAGTAAATGAATCCTTAGACACTATCGGAAATTTAAGAACAATTATAATTTTTTTCCCAATAATTTCCCGGTTTTATTATATCGTAATATTGTCTTAACTCTAACTCTAAAATTCTATCCTTACCATATATAGTATTTAATTGTATTAATATATCCTTTAACACATTTGAACTTAACATAGAATGATGTGTTGAGGACGTACGATTAAAAGCTAATGTATTTTCAATTCTAACCAATTCTTGCAATATATCATCTACATTTTCTGTCATTATGCTAAGGATTTGGGCAAATTTAGCATATTTTATCAAACGGGATATTTTATAGTCTTGTTGCGTCATGAAAAATAATAAAGTAGAATTTATCTTTACCTGATTTTCGACAATTTTGGATATAAGTTCAGAATGACGTTTCATCCATTCTTTGCTTATACTAATATGACTATTGAATTCATTAACTATTTGATCCTGATTGTGTTCTAAATTTTTGATAACACTATCGTATCTTATTGCGTCTGTATAATCTAAATTACCAGTTATGCCTTTTATTACCGATCCTAGCCCATCAATGAGACCTCTTTTTACACGATTTGGCTCAAGCGATTTAAGCTGTTCTAAAACTTGCACTAATTTAGAAGAAAGGTGCTCAATTTGATTTTCGTACAAACTTAAAGCTTCACTGTCTAGAGTCTTTTTATAGTGTATAAGTTGGTCCTGTAATGTCCTTAATTTAATGTCAATGTCATTAAGTTCTATGTATTCTAAAAACGTATGATAATGCGTCAAAAGTCTCGCTTGTCCAAGTTTAAACGGCAGTAGTCCTGGTCCATTTCCTAAGTCGTCAAGTTTTATCTCCTGTGTCATTACTACGGGGATCGTGAGAAGCATCAGTATCCTGTAACAATTTGGCGGTCTTAGGCACACGTTTAAGTCTGTGTTTTGTAACGGGGTCCTTTTTACGAGAGGTATATATATGTATAGGTAAGTTAGTTAAAACCTTATCTTTAGTATAACGGGGTGCTAATTTCTTACGGGCAGCTAATGGGTTATTGACAAGTACTGTCTGACCGGGTTCGTACTGGATCTCGGGATCCCGATCCCTATTCCTATTTTCTATTAGATTAGTTCTATTTTGCAAAGAAAATTCATTAATCGTTTTATATACTTCCTGTACTCTACTCCTGTGTGTTAATATATATTGCTGCATTAAGTGTTTTGTTAGATCAATATCCACAGGGTCTCTAGGGTCCATATGCCCAAGTATGAGGTCATAAGGCCTACATTTCGTAAAACTATGGATGGTACTATTGTATGCTAAAAGTGCGTAAGGTATTAAATGCGTCACCATAGCCTCTTTATTTTTTAATCTAAGTATTCTAAGGTGTTCTAAAAGCGTGGAATGGAATCTTTCTATATTACCGTTGTCATTTGGCGAATTTGGAAGTATTTTATGATGATTAATTTTATGTAAGTTAACAAATTCAGAAAAAATTTGGTTCGTAAATTCCGTGCCATTATCAGTTACAATCGTTAAAGGCAGACCGTGATGCGTTGAAAATGTTAAAAGAGCTTGCACAATACTTATAGCAGTAATATCTCGGAGGTAATAAGCTTGCGCGTACTTGGAAAACACGTCTATAATAGTTAGATATTTTTCGGTCTCAACTGTAAAAGTATCTATGTGAACAATTTCGAAAGGCTTTGTAGCTGGTGGAACAACCTTGAATTGCTGTTTAATGGGTTTCCTGTCATATTTTACCTGACCGCATATACTACATTCGTTAATAAATTTAGTAATTTCATCCTTCATTTTAGGCCAAAAATAACGTTTAGAAAGAGCTAAGTAACATTCGTTTATCCCTCGGTGGTTTGTTTTACCGTCGTGGTACTTTCTAATTAAATCCTGCTGGTTTAAGTAGTCACTGATATTTTCTATCTCGGATTTGGCTATCACAAGTTTGTATGACGAACTTTTGAACTTTTCCTGTATAATGGGAACAATATCGAACATACAGTCATATGGTTCTATTAACATCGCGGTTTTAATTTTTGGAGTAACAAATTCTTTAATCATATCGACTATATCTTCCTCGAGGTAAGGTTGACGTAGTTGGAGAGAAATACGCGTGTGATTTTCAAATGGCTTAGTTACTTTAGGCACACCCCGGACACTCCATACAAAATTATCGTTTTGACAGTCACACTGTAGAGACTGCAAATGTGTGTGTTAACGCTTTATGGTTGGCACATTTGTGACTAGCGTAAAAAAAAAATCGCGTTTTTCTGATGAAAATACATCCGTAAACAGCACAATATCTAACCATTTTCTACGAAAAACGATAATCACAAATCCAAAATAATAAAATTACTTTAAGTCAATTTGATTAATGTTGTCAATCTTCGTTGCGTATCATCCTTGCAGAAAAATATGGCCCATTTTAATCACGATCGCGCGGGGTGAGGTAAGTGTTTAATTTTGGCGGGAGGCGGAGAGTGTCCGTTCTGTAGCGTTTAGCTACTATTATGTATTCTGTGCTTTAGGCTTACGTTTAATATCGCCTACTACCGTAATGAATAATTGCCTGTGAAATTTATTTAATGGTTCGTCCGTAATTGGTACCTCAAGTATAGGATTTTCTCTACTAGTATGTGCTGTTTCCGTGGATGAGCCTAGCGATATATGGTCACCTGATGGTGAATAAGCCGTTTCGGTTGAAGACCTCATTGCGTTCTGATTACGTCTAGGTCAGCTAAGATGAACTGTCTCTGTGGATGAGCTATTTGAAATATTATCTACTGATGTGTTAACTAATACGGAACTAATTTCTTCGTTATGAATTTCAACGCGAGATAACGCATCTGCGTTTGTGTTAGCTTTTCCCTTTTTATACATTACCGAAAAATCATATTCACTAAGCTTAAGTTTCCACCGCGTTAGTCTTGCGTTCGGTTCCTTCATACTCATAACCCACTGTAATGGCTTATGATCTGTAACGATTTTGAATTTACGGCCAAATGAATAAGGGCGAAAGCCGAAAGTACTTTGTTGCCCAGACTATAGCTAAAAGCTCTTTTTCTATAGTACTATAATTTAATTCACTGTCATTAAGTGTTCTAGATGCGTAACAGATAGGCTTATCAGAACCAATAGGACCTTGTGATAAGATAGCTCCTAAAGCAAAATTTGAAGCGTCCGTTGTTAAAATGAAATCATCAATACATATAATAAAATTCTAGAAAAGTGGTGTCTGTACAATGAAAATATGTAAAAAAAAATTAGCAGGGGTTATTACTAAATCGATCCCAAACCCAAAACTGTCGTTAAAATTTTTTTTGTCTGTTTGTCTGTTTATCTGTTTGTCTGTATGTTTGAACACGCTAATCTCAGAAACGGCTTATCCGATTTAAATGCGGTTTTCACTAATATATTGTGGTAATCTTCATTTAACATTTAGTGTTTATTTCATGTCAATCGGTTTATAAATAAAAAAGTTATGACCATTTAAGTATTCACGGCGAACATTTGCTAAGGCATTCTATGGTACACTATTATACAGTATACGATAAAACGTAAGTTATCTGTTATACGCTACAGTTATTTCTATAAAATGTCCAGGTGATCATATCGAAAGTCCCCAAGGGTGGGGTGGGGGTGGGGGGGTAAGCTGAGGTAGTAGGGGGGAGGGGTCAAATTAAAATTATGCTTATTTTTAGGTAAATTTTATACATAAAATGTCCTTTAAATTATGTCGTATTATAATTTTTAAACCGCGGCGCAAAAAGATGGGTGATAAGTGTTTGACCGCTATGTGTGTCTGTGTGTGTATCTGTTTGTGCCACCGTAGCTCGCTAGCAGGTAATTAGATGCGGTTTTTTTGTTATTTTCCGACGCTGGTTCTTAGATAAACTGTATCAAAATAGGTTAATCCATTTATTATACCTAGGTATACATATAGAGGTAAAAGTAGGAATGAAAATAACTAAAGTTATCGAATATACTTTAGTGATATATTAAATGAAAGTGAACGACCTATCAGAAGTAACTATTCTCTAATCTGTGCTATCAGTAACAATAAGTCAAATTTTATCAAAATCGGTTCATCCATTTATTTGATATACGGTATAAAAGTTTTAGGTAATAAAAAAATGAATTTTGACTCAAGTGACATATGAAATGAAAGTGCATGACGTGTAAAGTATAATTGGACATATTTAATCAAAATCGGTTCATCCATTTACTATACCTATATATGGGTAAAAGTTGGAATGAAAGAAACGATTGTTGTCAAGTATACCTAAGTGACATATCAAATGAAAGTGCGTAACGGGTGAAGTACAGTTATAGTTCTATTTTCATCCAAATCGGTTTTTCCATTTATTAGATTACATCACAGATTACAGCGGTAAAAGTGGGAATGAACAATAATCGAATGTGGTCAAATAATATCTCAAGCGGCATATCAAAATATCAAAGAGCAACGTGTGAATTACAATTAGTAATGTTTTATCGAAATCGGTTCATCCGTTTATTACACTTTAGGGGTGACAGTGGTTAGGTAAATAAACCAAATGGAGCATCAAACGACAGGATATGTCGTGTACATATATGTACAATTAGATAATATGGTTTACATCAAAATCGGTTCTGCCATTTACTAGGGATGGAAAGGTTGAAAGTCTGTGAAAGAAGAGGGGGATATGGGAGCGAGAGGATAGCCACACCCTGGAAATTTTGAATTCTACTCAAAGCCACATAGGCCTGGCGCGGCGCTTGGCAATTTTTTTCTTAAATATACCACTTCTTTTGCCACTGTGGTCCATTACAATTTGTGCACGGTTACGGCCCAACTTAAAAGATGTCAAGGAGCAACAAACTTATAGATATCAATATGATGTAGGAATGTATTATGGAGGTAAAGGTAGGTCTCGCTCACTTGAAAATATTACATGAAAATAAGAAACCGAAGTTTAAAAATTAAAAAAAACCCAACGCAATGAAGGAAAAGGAATAAATAATTTTACAAACTTCCCGACGATCTTTAAAATTATGATAATATGATAATGATGGTATGGCAGCCCCGACGACTTTGTTTTTTTTATTTTTATAAATATTTAAAATGGTATTTATTTTTAAAGATCTTCGGGAAGTTTGTGAAATTATTTATTCCTTTTTCTATGCACTTTTCTTCGTTGCGTTGGGTATTTTTGAAGTGAAAACTTCTTTAGCGGCGTTGGGTATAAAATCTTAAACTCGCGTCAGGACACGTGGCCTGATCGAAAAAGCGTAAGACGGATTTTTTTTTTAGCCCTTATATTCCATGCGTAAGACGGATACCATTCCAAAATATCAAACATGCTGAACGTTAATAATCAAGTTTTCACTTCTGCCGGCACTCCCGGAGTGCAACCCGTCTTTTTTTTTATTTAATTTTTATTGCACAGTCTAAACGGTTTAGTTACTACAGGCGCGAGACAGGAAAGATGAGCGCTGAGACAAACGTCAAAACGCAAAGGAATAGAAGGAATCCGCTACGATACTAATTGTCATAAGCGTATGATGTGTTTTGCACAATTTTATTAAATTGCGACTGGATGAAAATTTTGTTCGTGATCGTCGTCGTCGTTGGTAGGGTGAACAAATCTTTAGTAAAACATCATCAGTACGCTTATGTCAATTAGTATCGATAGCGGATTCTATTCCTTTGCGTTTTGACGTTTGTCTCGGCACTCATTTGCTGCACAATATATTGTCAAAAACATCCATACAAGGAAGGAAGGAAAATAAATTTGCTCCTTTCCCTCCTGGTGCCTAAAAAATAATATGACATAATTTAAAATAAATTTTACGTAGAAAATTAATTAGTTAGGCATTTATCTTTTTAGCTCAGTTTAGTAATAAATTTTACTAAAAGTTTTTTTAATTATTTATGGTAGTACGTGTTTATTCAATAAAAGTTAAGTAGTAACTACTATGCAGTCACTATTCCACGCGGACGAAGTCGCGGGCACAGCTAGTCTTTACTAAAATCTGGATACTGTAAAATCGGATCATTCGTTAAGAGAGACTTACATTTCGTAAAACAATTTATGTAATCAGTATCTAAAATTATCTTCTTGCCTTTTTTCAAACACTGCGTTAGAGGCTTTGTGATACGAGCGAAATCGGGTACAAATTTTCTATAATAGCCTAATAAACCGAGAAATTGCTTAATTTGCTTAGGCGTTTTAGGTATAGGATACTTTTCAATTGCTGAAATTTTGTCCGGATTAGGCTTAATTCCGTCCTTAGAAATAACATGGCCTAAATACGATGTCTCTAATTTTAAAAATTCTGACTTGTCCATCTGGATTTTAAAATTTGATTCTCTCAATTTTGCAAAAACCTTTTCCAAATTATTCATGTGCTCTTGCAATGACGTACTAAAAACGATGATATCATCGAGATAAACCAGGCAAATCGTGTTCTGTAGGTCTTTGAGAACATTGTCCATCACTCTGAAAAGTTGATGGAGAATTTTTTAAGCCCATGGGCATACGTAAAAATTCGTAGTGCCCATGCTCGACATTAAACCCTGTCTTGTGGACGTCATCAGGGTGCATTTCCACCTGATAGAATCCACTGGCTAAATCTAAGGTGGTAAAATATTGGCAATTTCCTAGCTTATGGAGGACGTCATTTATATTGGGGATGGGATATTTATCATCTACTGTCTTTTCATTAACCTTTCTGAAGTCTACAAGAAGCCGCCACTGAGTTTTACCTGAAGCGTCTGCTTTTTTTGGGACCACCCATATAGGCGAGCTCCATGCAGATGCAGAAGGTCTAATGATACCTTGTTCTAACATATTTTTTATTTGGCTTTTGACTTCCTCTCTATGAATAAGTGGGTATCTGTAACTACGAGTGTGAACGGGTACCTCATCCGTTGTCCTAATTTTATGCTTAATCTTATTAGTGAACGTGAGAGGCTCTCCCTCAATGTAAAATACGTCCGCGTACCTAGCACATAATTTCTCTAAATTGATACGTTCCTCCGGATTTAAATGATCGGTTCTAAGTTTGGATAAAACTTTATCTGCGCGAGATGTAGCTTTATTATTGCCAAAAACTTCTGCAGTAAAAATTTCGCAGAATTGGTCTATCCAACGAAAAAATAACATCATGCGGAGATGGGTTGTACACTTCTAGGAAACCTCTATTTTCTACTACTGAAGTAAGACATTGGGGTATCACGCAGCTGCCTACAGCCTGTTCAGAAATTATGACGTCACCATTTTCGCAATTAATGGGAATTTTAACCAATTTTGATGAACCGGCAAGTATGACGTCTTCATAGAAATTAACGTTACACGAGTTATACATGAGGATAGGGTTTCGAGCATAACGCGTAATTAAAACTCTGTCCTTCAAATCAATTTTTGCGCCCCAAAATTCTAACAAATCTAATCCTATAAGCCCATCAAAGAATTCATGAAATTTATATATAAAAAGTTTTATATTTTCGCTATCCCTAAATTCCGAAAAGCACGGTACAGTTATTGAATAATCATTGCGAGTTGTCGCGTGAACGTTCGTTACCTCAAAGGGATCGTAATCTAATTTTACATGTGCAAAAAATAATTGAACTGCTTCCGGACTTATAAACGACTGATTAGCACCAGTATCGATTAATAATTTTAAGGGTGGATCTGAAATTTGTATGAAGGGAAGCTGCCTTTGCGTTTGAATGTTAAGCTCTATCTTGGCTTTTTTAAAAGGCACTTTTTCGTAAAATTTTCATTATCACCGCTAGAGGGCTCTAACTCAGGTGTCACTACCTGGGATAAGTCGCAATGCTGTTCTTCAATATAGTTACAGTCAAGGTTAGATGAGTCATAGTCATTATAATCGTTAAAGTATTGTTCAGAATCATAGTAACAGTTATTGTCATAATTATTAAAATTATTATCAAAGTAGTAACTTTCATGAGGTATTTGGGATTCATGCATGTGCATCTCCCTATTCCTAAAATTATGCGCAATTTGGGAAGATGGAATCTCTTTAGTTACATAATGACTAACGTCGCTCATTGGTTTCGGACCTTGATTTTGATTAAATTTTGGTTGTAGCCTAAAAACGTTACTTTGCGGATTATAGTTCGGTGGTAAAGCGCGGAACATCTGTTGTGTTCGCGTCGGCTGCCTATTGAAATTATTAAATTGCGGCCGACCTTGAACAGGTTGATGCGTACTAGGTCTAGGCATCGGTGCAAATTGTTCGGAATTTCTTGGAACATGTGTATTATTGAATGAAAATTGGGGCCCCAAAGGCATGGGCCCTAAATTAAATTGCTTTTTATCTAATTTTTGAATACTATTCCTATTTTGCAGGTATGTCGCGTTAAGTTCCTCTTGCACGTATTCGAGGGCCTTAACCATCGTTTCGGGCCTCATACACCGAATTCGTGACCCTAGAGGTTCTTTCAAACCGCGAACATCAGCCTGAAGGGCTACTTTTTTGTAGAGCGTACGTTTTGCTTCGATTGTACTTTCGATCACTTCGTGAAGCAAAACGTAAGTCATGATTGTACTAAAAAGTTGCTGGCACCTTTCGTAATATTCCTGAGGGGTTGAGGACCCCTGTGAAGCCATTGACAAGTCATTGTACAAAGAGATTTCATCCCTCTGGTCGGAAAAATTATTAGTTAAAGCCGACCTTATACCGGCCCAATTTTCGGGAATTCCGTTCGAATTCATAAACCGAGAGGCAGAACCGGTAATTTTATTTAAAATTCCGTTTATTAAGCATAAATTGGATAATTCACTACCTGGCCCTGTACTAACATATTGGTTAACTATTAGATCGCAAATTTTTATGAATCTAGTTAAAACATTCGGATTCCCGTCGAATTCGGGAACCGGGCGTAAGGCCTTATATATAACGCCAGGGTCATGTTCAGCCATCTCTTCAAAAATACTTTCTAAGCTACCTAAATTCCTACGATTATTATCTAGATACGACCTACGAGATAACCTACTCGATGCAGGCTCCCGGGAAAATAATTATCTCGGATGGAAAATTTTGGAAATATAAAAATATCAAAAAGGATTAAAACTAAAAGGATAAGTAACACAGATCTATTCTATGTACTTACATGAACATAATTCGGCTTCTTTCGGGATCAATGTTCGGATGTCGCCTCCAGGCCGCAGAAACCGTAGATTCTGGATCCTCGTAGCAATAGCGAAGGTCACTATCTATGCCACTTATTTTTGAGGATCCTACCGACTGCGCCAATTATGTTTCAGACAGCCGGAGGCCCCAAAAAAAAACTCGAATTTACTTATAATACTTTAATAATTATAATAGTTACAATAGGTCTTGCCCGATGCAAGTTCTTAATATTAATGAATATAATGGTAATTGAATTTAAAAGGAAAACTTAAAATTACGTTGCGCCAATGGAATTTGCTACGTTCGTACAACACGTTCCCGTGAGAACCGTCGACTCAGCGAAGTCTTAGGGATCCGTTGGCGTAACTCGCTTATCGAAAAAAATAACATTGATTTGAAAGTTGATAAAAATGTATAGTGTATACGAATAAAATAATAACTACGCATAAGCCGTTGTTTGATTTCTCTCTGGGGAACGCGACATTGCAGTTGTCACGGTACGGGAGCTAGTAACGTTTTAAAAAAAGTCATTTTAGTATAGTTGGGTTTTTGATATACTGTTTCTCTTGCTATTTCGGTTAGAGTCCGGGCTGTCTGGCTGGCGGTAGTGGTTGCGTTTATTAGTGCGCACAGGAAAATATCCGTAAATTAAAGTCATTTATTAACGCGTAATTTTTAATCTTTTGCCTTTAGATAGATCCATCAGACATAAATTTTTTATTGCAAGACGTTTTTTTCGTTGTTAAATAG
>CAJQZM010032261.1:0-17364 GCA_907164665.1 Colias nastes | reverse complement strand
TTTTTTTTAAATCAACACATTCGCGTCGGTATGGCGGGCTGTAAGTCACACCGGAAAAGTATGGCATGACACTATCGCCTACTTCTTTTTTATGGGCTATCGGTAAATTCTAAAATTTTTGTGTTACAAATTGTTTGACTTCGCTATTTTTCCGACGAGTTCGACTAACGCCCACGCGACTAAGCCGGTACCAGCGTTCACACCATCGTTTTTCTTTTTGTCATTGCGTACTAAGACCCCTGTAGAACCGCCATCCTGTTACAAATGACTCGAAATTTTGTGTCAATATCTCCCGGTCTACACTACTACAAACGCAAAAATTTCTCCAAGCTAATTTACCTGTATGATAGTGACGTGACATCAGGCTTTCATTTTCAAACATCCATAACTTTACAACGCCCCCGAAAAACTTCAGTACAATTTCGTGCGTCGCTCCACTCACCAGGTTACACGCCGACGAAAATCAATCGTTTATCATCACACAATTTTTTTGTGCAACCATGGCGACTGAAAGTACAACGCTGCGAAATGCCTTGATAAGATTAAATAGCTAAAAGTTTTAAACTTTACAAGTTCGTATTTACTTTAGTACAATGTTATGGTGGAAACAACTGGAACGCATCCAAGAAAACGTCATGATGATTGAGAGAGAGGAACAAAGGAAAGAATTTACGGAAAAAACGACACTTACTTTAAACTTTCCTAGTAGAGATCCGGTTTTGCGGGACAATATTTTATTAGCGAATTTAGATCAAGTAAAAACATTGCAAGCTTCATTATTTCCTATTTGTAATAAAGGTATTGAATAACAAAGCTTGGAAACGAGGAAGACATCGTTAATTTATATCAATAAACGTTACATTACTTATATCTATTATAGTGAACGATAATTTTATTTACATATCTTGTGTAAAATTAAAATAGAATTACTTCTTAACACCTATCTTTTTCAAGTCATGTATTCAACTATATTTTTTTAATAAGTTAATAGCTTTTCTTGCAGGTACATTTATTTCGAACTTCCTTCAGAACAATATCAAAACGAATCAACTAGAAATTAACACAGATATAAAAACGTTTAAAACCATTGCCAAATTAAAGGAGCCGAGAGATCTCTTTGCACTGCCGAAAGAATTAGATTGTCCACAGCAAGCACCACGGTGGCCATCAGAATGCCAAGTAAGGCTACTCCTATAATAATCCATTGAGATTTTTTTATTCAAGTATAATAATTTGCTCTATAAAATTGTATAAAACAGTACTAACATAACAATGCTATCAGGTAGTCGAAGAAAGAATACAACACATATGTTGGAGTCCGGCATCACCTGAACCTTATTATGTGCCTTCTGGTAAAGAATTAAAACCACAACCAGTTGGAGAGGAAGCCGGCACAGTAATTTTTCAATATTATCCAATGAGTGCAGTGAACTATGTGAGTTAAAAAATAGTATCGAAATCATAAGAAAATTATGAAATTATGTGCAACCTAACTTATTTCCCTAATTTTGTATATTTTTAGTTTAGTCGTTCAACCGTCGGTGGATCACGTCTATTTTTATCAGCGTGCACAAGTGCTGGAGGTGACGATGAATTACGATTTGAATCCCGCTTTGAAAGCGGTAATCTTGCAAAAGCTATAAAGATAACATCTGCTTATTATGAACTTCATCTTCGGACCGATCTATACACAAACAGACATGTGCAGTGGTTCTATTTTAAAGTATCTAATACAAGGAAACAAATGATGTATAGGTAATATTCATATCTACATGTATAATTTAAATTTTTATTATTGTGATGCACGTACAGCATAATTTACATTGCAGGTTTTCCATAGTTAACTTATCAAAGCCAGAAAGTTTATATAATGAAGGCATGCGACCTTTACTGTATTCGACCAAGGACGCACAGTTGCATTCGATCGGTTGGAGACGATGCGGTGACAATATCGCATACTACAAGAATGATCCCACGTTAGTCATATTCTACATATAATTAACTAAAATGTATATTATAATATCACACTCAGAGCAAAAATAAAACATAGCCTAATCCACAGGTGTGAAGAGGAGGAACAATTTCCAAGTTATACGTTAACATTCAATATTGAGTTTCCACACTCGGATGACACAGTTTATGTTGCTCACTGTTATCCGTATACGTATTCTGATTTGCAAGAATATCTTTCGAGGTTACAAGCACATCCAGTGAAATCAACTTATTCGAAACTGAGGCTTCTTTGCAGAACCTTAGCTGGCAATAATGTATATTATCTTACCGTGACTGCTCCACAAACCCAAAATGAAATGGAACAAAAGGTTAAAAAAATATATTTAGGTTTTATTCTAAATTTTTAAATTTATAATCTATTACGATTGAAATAAATTCTTATCGCAGAAAAAGAAAGCTGTCATTATAACCGCTAGAGTCCATCCTGGCGAAACACCAGCATCCTGGATGATGAAAGGGTTCATGGACTATTTAACCGGAGATTCTAATCAAGCTCGCGAATTGAGAGAAAAATTCATATTCAAACTTGTGCCGATGCTCAATCCAGATGGGGTTGGTAAATAAAGTTTTTGCATAGTTGTTTTGTGAGATCTTAATTTTAAATGTAAATTTAACTATATGTTTATTATTTTCTCAGGTAATTGTTGGTAACAATCGGTGTTCACTAACTGGAAAGGATTTAAATAGACAATATCGCACCGTTATCCGAGAAACATATCCACCTGTTTGGCACACGAAAGTCATGATACGCAGGTATGGCAAATTAAAAAAAAATAGTTGTTCATTAATAAGTAACAACAAAGAATACATAGTTTTCAAACTATGTATTCTTTGTTGGAAATTCAAAATAAAAAATAAATAAAATAAATAATGAATAATGATCAAACTTTAGATATTTTATCCTTACTAGATTGCAGGAGGAATGTGGAATTGCAATGTATGTAGACCTTCACGCTCATTCCCGTAAACATAATATCTTCATATATGGTTGCGAAAGTAGAAGAAATTCAGATAAGCGTTTACAAGAACAGGTGTTTCCTCTAATGTTACATAAAAACGCAGCCGACAAAGTAAGTTTCAATAAATTTACAATATTTTCTACCGAAAAAAAAACATTTTCAACTTCTTTCATGTTTTCAGTTTTCTTTTGAACACTGCAAATTTAGAATTCAGCGTAGTAAAGAAGGGACCGCGCGCGTTGTAGTTTGGATGCTAGGAATAGCTAATAGTTATACAATGGAAGCATCCTTTGGAGGGTCAGAACTTGGCAGTAGAATGTCTACACATTTTTCAGTTCAAGACTACGAAAGCTTAGGAAAAACATTTTGCGAAACTCTCCTTGATTTTTATGATGATGACCCCAGTAAAGAGAGATTAAGGAATAAAATAGTGACACGTCTTTTAAAAGAAGGATCGAATGCAGATGAGCCAACTAATATTGACCTGTCTGACTATTCAAGGCAAGTTTTGTATTTTTTTTTTTAATTTCCGAACATTTAAAGTAGTTCATTGGAGATTTTTTAGTATCCTGTATGTGACTAAAAATAACATTCACAGTGATGAGGGTGATACCTCCAGTAGTAGTTCGGAGGCAGCAGTTGCTACAAGACCGAAAATTAGTGTAATACAATCTGCACCACCACCGTCACCAATTTTTCCGGATATAAATAGATCGAATGAGGTTTGCATTAAACTGCATTTATAACAAACTTGTAATAATGTAGTAATGCAAGGTAGTCAATTATTCAAATACTTAATTACAGAGGCCAAGGCGGCAGCAAATTCTACAGGAGAAACCTAATAAACTCCAAAAGAAGAAAACAAAACGTGAAACTTTAAAAGTACTTTAACACTTTCTTGATCAGATTTATACATGCATTATTTCAACATAAGTATTGTTCTTTTCATTCAGCTATCTTCTAATTTTTAGGTCCCAAGAGCAACAATAGACTTAACATCTGATGCAATGACTTCTTCTGATTGCGATTCAATTGAAGAAAACTTAAGTCCTGTAAGACGAGTACATAAACTTTTGCAAACATCTAATAAAAATAAACCCCGTCGAAAAAAGAAAATGCCTCCGGAGCTTAAAATTTTTCCTGTCCCGGTATCAACTTTTTTTTTTCCTTCTGATTGCATTATTTAATTTTCAACTATTGTCATTATTGTATGTACTAAGTAACAACTCATTTTAGACAAATGATTCGCCGTTTAATTCGGACCGTGAAAAAAAACCGAAATGTAGAAGACCACGAAGCGTGTCTATGTTCGACGACTCGATTCAAAAACCCAAACTAAACCCCGCGTCGTGGCATCAGTTTAGACGTTTACCACCGCCTAGGTAAGCAAACATTGAAGTAAACGAGTATTATTAAATTTAAATTTAAGAGTTTTCTTTTTTTCACATTTCATTGAACCATATAATTCTTGGACACGCTAACAATGCATATTATTAACAAATTTTTGTAGATGCCTTGCAGAAATCAAGAGCAGAAACACACAGCCATCTGAATTACAAGTCAAATTGAATGTATTGAAAAAAAATTTTTGGACAGGACTACAGGAAGATGAGAAAGGTCCTTTATCGTGGGGCATTTCAAGTTTTGCAATGAATTCTTACTTTACAGATAGTGAGGCACTGCTCAGGTAATCTATGCTAATATAATAAAGCTGGTGAGTTTGTTTGTTGTGAACACACTAAACCCAGGAACTACATGTCCAATTTGAAAAACTATTTCTGTGTTAGATAGCCCATTAATCGCGGAAGGCTTATATCAAAAACAATTAACTTGAGGATTTTTATTATTTAACTTCTAACTGTAATACAAAGTGTTAATTAAATCTATTACATCTACATCATTGATCATGAGCTTTAATATATTTTTTGTTATATCATAACATCAGTTTACATTTATATTTATTAATTAGGAATATCATTTTAAGTAAGCCAAACTCATCCACAGATCATGTTCGAAAAAATTAGAAGAGTTAGAAGATGAAAAAAAGAAAAATAAAGACATGAAGAAGAAGAAAAAGTACAAATCCAAAAAGGTTTCATTGAAAGTACCATCTCTCGAAGATGCATTAGAGCCAAGTAATAAAACTAGCAAAACATATAAAAAGAAGGGAAAGTGAGTAATTATTCTTGTCTTCTTCTTGTAGTATGTACCCTACTATGCTCGATTATTCACCATTACTAGGAACCCTGTATATGTAAGTGATATAGTAAAATAGGTTACCTATCTTAATCTCGAATTTTAATATTCCGAATATCATAATCCAGAAAACGTTTGGACATTTTTTCATAACCCCGAATTTTAAAATTTCGAAGTTTTGTTTGCCATATAATCGCAACTCCGAATTTCATTTGCCCATTTCTTTATTTGTACGACGTTTTACAATCCAGACGAATGAGTTCCAGACATACGAAATCTAAATGCACAAAATCCAGATGACCGTAATCCATATGCACGAAAGCCAGATTTTTAAAACACAAATTTTTGAAATACAGTTAATTGATATCCAGACAAACAATGTCCAGATTTTTGAAATTCAAATAAACGACATCCAGCAAAACGAAATCCTTCCAGGGGGTCGCAGCACGAACCTAACCTAAACTACTGAATAGATTTTAACACTTTAACCTTTCTGTAATGGGCAAGTAAAACAATAGCGAGTCGGTTCTGGCACTCGCCGGCCGCTGCCGCGGCACGCTCGCTTCGCTCGCTCGGCTCGTGCATGGGGGGTCACACTTCGAACCTAACCTAACCTACTGAGTCGAATTTGACACTTAAACCTTTCTGTAATGGGCAAGTAAAACAATAGCGAGTCGGTTCTGGCACTCGCCGGCCGCTGCCGCGGCACGCTCGCTCGCTCGCTCGGCTCGTGCATGGGGGGTCACACTTCAAACCTAACCTAACCTACTGAGTCGAATTTGACACTTAAACCTTTCTGTAATGGGCAAGTAAAACAATAGCGAGTCAGTTCTAGCGTGGGGGTCGTAGTTCAAACCTAACCTACTGAGTCGACTTTGACACTAAAACCGGTCTGTAATGGACAAGTAAAACAATAAATTTACTTACTGACAATGTTTATTTTCAGTCGATAGTAAAGGTATAATCACGATTGTATGGAAATCAAATAAAAAGATTATGAAAATCTGGCAATAGTTTATCTGTTATACGATTATATGGGAACCAAATAAAAAGATTATGAAAATTTGGCAATAGTTTATTTGGAAAATGGTACGATGGGAAACAAAAAAAAGTATTCTGAGAATCTGGTATAATGAGATCTGTATTATGAGAATACGGGAAACAAAAAAATACTTTTTAAAAATCTGGTTTTGGTGCATCTGGAAATTGATTCATCTGGGAAATTAAAAAAGGAATTTTAAAAATTTGTCATTCATTACATCTGTCTTTTAAAAGTTCTAACAACCGTTTTCGGGGTTTTAAGATTCGGGTAATAGAAATTCGAGTTTTTAATAGGTTACCAGTAAAATATCCACATCACGAAATTCGTCTTATGGCTCTAATGAAAAAGCATTTGATGCGTTTTTACAATCTCAGAAAGACCACATAGCAAAATTGTGTAGAGGTTGACATGCTACTCGACCTCAACAGGCTGTGAACATGAATAAAAGACATGAAGCAATGTGTCAACATTATCTGACTTTAAGCATAACATATGAGTCGATACATATCAAACTCCGGTAAGTCCACTCCCCGCCAAAATTGAGATAACAATGGCGCCAATTTTGAATTGTAAAACTAAACCAGTCTCTACTTTTCAAATTTAGGTAAGTCAATCGTATCTCTATTAAAATAAGGTTTAAAGTAAATATTTTTTTTCAAACTCCGGTATGTCCATCGACAGTGGTTTATCAAACTCAGGCAAGTCCATTTCGACCAATCACAGCGCAGTATGGCACTAAGATGGCTGCCATTTCTCTTAATTTTGTTGAAGCTAACACGTGTGACCAATGCTTTTAAATCGTTTTTATTGATAAACGATGGAAGAAAACAGTTTTACTATAGAGGTGGTGGTTCTAGACAAGCAAGGAAAAAAACAATACCAAAAGCTAAAACAGACAAGGCTCAGAAAACAGCTAAAAGATAAATGAAACTAGACGCACAGCACACGCACAGTAGTAATTCTCAGCCATGAAGCCCAGGGCCGTACTGAGATTTTTTCAACCGTTTTGATTTATTGACCTCTCTCTTTGCCCAGCAGTGGGATGATAAAGGTTAATAATAATAATAATTTGTATCTTTTAATTTACATATTTTATTTTAATGTCCAATACTTACAACGCGACGAACTATCTACCCATTTCCACCACCTCAGTACGTCCCAAAATTGAGTTCTATCAAATCCCTGTAAGTCCATTAGAGATATTTCAAATTCCTGTAAGTCCAAGACGATGTTTTTCAAATCCCGGTAAGTTTTGCTGGTACATATCAAACGCCTGTATGTCCAGATTTAAATCTAATTTTGTGGCATAATCATCAAGTAATACATTTCTTTTTCTTCGTAAAAATAATTCTAATGTATTATATTATATCCGTCATAAATTATAAAGGTCCAAACATATTGTTTTTTTAAGTTATTAAAAATACCTCGATTCCCACATTTCTGTTAGAATGGACTTACCGGAGTTTGATATGTATCGACTCATATATAGTTAATTATATAAATTAAAATTTCACTTTTTGCTATTAATATTAAAAAAATATTTTTTTATTAATATTAACACTTTCCCTTTCTAGATTAAAACATAGTAAAACAGAGATTGCTCAGTTAAACAATACAAGCTTTACCGAAATACCAAGAAATAACCAATCTCTTCAACGCCCAAGTCTTCTTGAAAACAGACAAGCTAAATCAACATTTAGAAAAGGAGCCTATGTAGCAACCGCTATTCAAACGAAAAAGTCAAAACAGAAAGAAACAAAAATGGTATCAGAAAACTCTGATTCTGATAATTCTATACAATCTAGAAAAAAAGCCAAGAAAAAGGGGAAGAACTTTAAAAACAAACCAAAAGATGCAGCTAGAAAATAATTTTAAGATGTACAAATATTCATTTTATAAGAATCTAATAAGTTAAGCAATAATTACATTTTTATTCAGTGTTTTATCAAATAGCACACAATTATACATACATAAATAGTATTATTTTAATAGCCCCTTGACCTTATTTTAACTGTCTCAAATTTATCAGAAATATACAAAGAGAAATCATCAAGTTTATAATTAATATTTTTAACTTACTAAATATTAAATAGGAATGTGTACATATAATTTATGTACATGTTATTTTTATTTGAACTAGCCAGGATACTGTTTACTATAATTAGATTGGAATTGAAGACAATTGTTTTAATACAAATAAAATTATACAAAAAATTTTGGCTGACTGTATGGCTTAGCTGGTAGGACCCTGCCTTCGAAGCCAGAGTTGAGCCAGGTTGTAGGTTCGATTCCCACCCAGGGCAAATATCTGTGTGATGAACATCGATGTTTGTCTGGGTGTTAATTATATATAATAAGTATATATATGATATATTAAAATTATATATATTGTAATATGTATGTTTATCAGTCATTTGGTTTCCATAACACAAGTGAAAAGCTAAGTATGGGATCAGATCGTGCCGTGTGTGAAAAATATTCTGAAATATTGATTTATTTACATAATTTTAATTATCAAAGATGCTTATTAATATTTCACTAACTTCAAGTAAAATAAAGATGAATTGAGTTGAAAATTTTATTTAACTTACTGCTTTCACCTACAGTGATGCAAGGGTATCTATTATTCTTCTATTTAATTAAAAAATAAACATTTATTAACCATATCTGGTTTTCTTAAAAAAATTTTGCCTTTGTTTTGACTTTTGAAAATTGAAATGTGACATTTGACAAATAACAAGGTGTCAAATGTCAAAAGCAAGTCTATTGGGATCTCGGGATCGTGAAGGCCATAAACAAAACAGAAGAAGAAGACACCCATTCATCACCCTACTTTTTAAAGAAAAAAGAGACAAGAAGTTGAGAGATCTTTTATTTTATCAAAAATAGTACGAACAATAGTGGCAACTCGTCTATTCTTTACATACACCACAGAATACATAATAGTAGCTAAACGCTACAGAACGGACACTCTCCGCCTCCCGCCAAAATTAAACTTACCTCACCCCCGCGCGATCAGACATAAAATGGGCCATATTTTTCTGCAAGGACGATGCGCAACGAAGATTGACAACATTAATCAAATTGACTTAAAGTAATTTTATTATTTTGGATTTGTGATTATCGTTTTTCGTAGAAAATGGTTAGATATTGTGCTGTTTACGGATGTATTTCATCAGAAAAACGCGAATTTTTTTTTACGCTAGTCACAAATGTGCCAACCATAAAGCGTTAACACACACATTTGCAGTCTCTACAGTGTGACTGTCAAAACGATCATTTTGTATGGAGTGTCCGGGGTGTGCATACACTTTACATACTTACTCTGTCTTCTTGGCAACGTCCGCGTTACGCCTACAGTGCTATACACAAATGCTTCCCTGCAGTTTTTGAACTTAACGCTAGTTTTTATTTTAATCTTAAAGCTTATTAATACAAAAACCATATTCTAGAAAAAAATAAAATTTAATTCTTAATTTACATTGAAACCTGCTTAGTTCATTCTTATATTATTATACATTAACATACATTTGTCAACCAACTAGTTTGATTTAAATTATTCATAGTGGAACAAAAAGATGAAGAGACCGGTGTATTTGCAGAAAAAGCCAATATGCGAAGTTCACTGTTTTCAGAAAACTGAAGTGCATTGCTAACTCTCATTCCTGAAGATGTGTAACCTGGAGTTTGTGGTTCACCAGATATAGGATTAAAAGGACCACATCTTGTTTTTGCCAAGATACATGATGTTACATTTGTGTAAAATCTAACATTATCAGCATCAACTGTTATATTCACACCAGTTCTAGCTTCTCTCGTACACTGCGTGATCTTAAAAAAATGCATAATTATTGTTAGACTAAGAATTATACCGTGAATGCTATAATTAACTATTTAATACTTACCAAATTCATTGAATTGGTTCTTCTTAAGCATCGTACAAAATCGCAATATCCCATATAACATCCTGAAGGTTGAACATTCAAAGCTGATGTGGATAGAGCCTAAAAATTGCAATCACAAAATAAATGATTATAGAATTTATTCTTCTAATCTTTAAAATTTGTAGTAAGAACTTAAACGTATAATAATATAACATTAGGGCGTATTCAGAAAGGAAGCTTGAAACTTATAAGCGCTTATAAGCGCTTATCGGCGCTTGTCAGCGCTGGTAACCCGCGCAGGAAAATATATGAACACGCGCCGATAAGCGCTGATCGGCGCCGACAAGTTCCGACAAGCTTCAACAAGCGCTGGTCAGCGCTGGGCGCTGCCATATAAAATTTGTTTTGGTCTGCTTCAACCTGCTTCCTTTGTGTAGAACGAACCAGCGTTGACAAGCGCCGATAAACGCTTATAAGTTTCAAGCTTTCTTTCTGAATACGCCCTTATGCTAATAATATAATAGTATCGTCATTACTATTAATACGTATAAATAAATTATATATTTACCATGAGCGCTGTTGCACAGCTAAAATACGATGTATTAGCAAAATATTGTACGGCGCAAACACTCAAAGCATTTAATTCTTGAGGACCCTTAAATAAAGAAATTACAAAGTTATATGTTAGTTTAAATACAATTCGTAGAACAATAATAGAGGGACATACCTCCGGCATAGATGTCACTCTAGAAAAACAAGATATGCAAGCGTCGCGGTTGGTTACGTTCGTAGGCTGAGCAGTGCTACATACTAAATTTAATAAAAATTGGAGTTGTGCCCTAAAAAACAAAATTTGAATTAAAACTTGTGCACTAACCAAGTAAAATTATTATTATTTATATATTTTGTTCTAATGTACCCATTCGACGGACATAATGTTGATAGTTTTTGAGTTTTCCACTGCAGTAATTTATTTTTAACATCACTTAGATCAAAAATTCCGTTTGTTGCCACTCCAACCTAAAAATGTAGAACAAAATAAGTGAAAAGGTTAAAACTTTAAATAATTGAATAGTAACTATTGAATTTCTAACCTCATTAAAATTTAAGTTGTGATCCTTCCATTGTAGGACATGATTTTTAATTTCATTGAGGTCTATAAAAGTACCATGAACCCATATTAAATTCTAGAAATAAAAAAAATATATGAAAAGATCATAATATTTGCTGCTATAAACAATGATCGTTTTCAAATATTGCACTATTTCTTGTTAAAAGCGTTTTACTTACTAACAATATAAGACAAATAACACCGTATTCAACTTTGAGCATTTTTATGTTTTATAATAATTATACAATACTAACATTTATTTTCCTGGTCAAACTATGAATGATCGAGAAAATAATTTGAATACATATTTTCACCACAACACATGAGTGAGACATAAAATGATATAATAAATTGTAGCATCGTTTCATAGCAAAGACTGTATTGCAACTTCTACTCAGGTCTGTTCCGTATACACTATGTAATAAATATTAATACGTATTTAGGTAAAATAATAAATAAAGAATTTTAATTTTTATATACATGTATTAACGCAAAAACTGCTATGCTTATTTCAATAAATATTTTAGACGAACTGCTAGTATAAACCTTATTAATTACGAAAAATGAAAATGCTTTTTAATTAATTAAATATACCTAATTGTATCAATATTGTTATTAAGCTAAGTTATTAAGTATTCAATTATCTAAGCAAGGTTTGATATATATAATAGTTAATTATTGATTATTATTCTTTTCGATTATTCTAATGATTTCGACATTGTATTTATTTGTGTCTTCCTTGTTTAGTTATTAATCAAAATTCTTGAAAGTTTAACATGTTTTGTAATTAATTTGGAGAACTCTAAAACCCTCTTCAAACATTTTAATATCTAATAATTACTATTGTAGTCAAAACACCATTGCTTTCATAACAAAAATAATTAACTTTCCTTTATATTGCTCCGCCTTTATGCTCGCTCAAAGACCATGAAGTTGTGAGAGTGTATATTGTTCCTTTGTAAATAGAGTAAAACGTAGTATATAATATTGATGTACATATTATATATTTTATTGTATCATGAATTTTAGATTAAAATACAAATAAAAAAAAGACGATTAAAATACAAAGAAAACTAAACGTAGACCTCCTTTTTAGCGTTGAATTGGTTAGCGTAATCAGTATATTAATTTATCTTACTTGTGCATTAACGATGTCATGATATTTTAAAATATGTGAAGCGATCTCAAATTCATTCGTAGACAATTTCTGCACCCGCAGGTTCTATGACACTCGTCAGTCGTCTGCTATCTGATTCGGTAACTAAATTAATGACAGTCAGTGATGACTAATATTCGAAGTTGTTTCTGAATTTAGTCCTAAATTGAGCGAAGTGTAATATGCGCTTCATTCCGTTCGCAGCATTATCGTTGGCGCTCTACCACCGTACGCCACCCTCGCAACTTTTTTCCGCGTACGGTGAAGCTTTGAAGCGACGATTTACCACCTGCGATGATCGAACAGCTACGACATTGGGACTTGGGAGCTTCAAGAAAAGAGAGTACCTATTTTATCAGTAAAAGTCCAGCAAAGTACCTATAACACTTCCAGTGTTACAAGTGTGTATGGACTTGGACGGTGATGACCATTTAACATCAGGTGGCCAACCTGATCCTTGCTTGCTCTGACATAAACAAAAACCAAACACACGTGTCAGAAATGAAACTTTTTTGGCAAGATTCAAAGATACCAAAATTGTCGCCCTACTCCATGGCGTATTGCCATGAGGCGAACTTTAAATTTTACTACCAACGCGCCTAGAAACAAGTTTCACTTCAAAATACTTCAATGACCTATGTATACATTTTACTCAAATACTTTTACGTGTAGGTACATTTTACATTTTCACTTATGTACATACAATATCGTAATTCGTACACTAAGAATCTGCGACCGGCTACCAGGAACGTGAATTGGGAACTTTATTTTTATGTCCTTCGATTATTGAACGTGATTGTACCCTTTTTGGTTGTTCTTTGGTTGTTCTATTCGCTATTATATGTCATCGTCATTTGTCATTGATCTTGGATTATTGATGAGCGTGCTCCTTTTTCTGATTATTTGATTTATTTTTATTTTTTGTTTTAACTTATAATGATTGAAGGCAAGGCAAATGTAAGTAATATTCTAAAGTAATTGCAATTTTATATTTATCGATTCTGTCACTGTCATATAACCTATTTTATTTTTTAGGAATTACCCGACTTTCAGGTCTTTCGAACAGTTATAAAATACTGTTTGTTCATTATCATCGTCCCTGTGGTCTCTTTTTTCCTAGTTAAGAGTTTACTATTCGATGGCTTACTACGTTTAGAGCCAATTACAAGCAGCGTTTACTCTGCTGTTGTAGCTGTAGTCGTTCTACATATTACACTTGGCCTATACATATACAGAGCCTACAGTGAGGCTGAAAAAGCTCCGACTAAGCCTGTTAAAAAGGATTAGTATTACTCAGAAGTCTTATATTTATTACTACAAAACTTGCAAAATGGACAGTCTATATATGAAAGGAGATTTATTACAATTACATACAAAAGATTCTGAAGTGGTAGAAGGCAGATTTTATAGCATCACAAATGACAAATCTAAAATATCACTTTACAATGTGAAAGAGTTGTCTTTAAATGATAAGAGTGAAGGTGTATGCCACTACTATGATTCTGAGGTAAGAAACATTGTAAAACTGCAAGAAGTAAATGAGCAAACATTTTTGAAAATATCTCAGAAGGAATGTGAAGAAATTTTGAAAGTATCTAAAAAATATGTCTACATAAATCAAGTTGATAGCACTTTTCACGAGGCAATGGATGTACTGAAGCATTATAACTATATAGCTTTGAGTACTGATGGTGCACACATGGGACGGAAATGTAAAATGCCATTCTTAGTGCTTTCAACTCCAGAACAGATTTACATTTTTGACATTCAAGTTATGCAATATCATGCCTTTGATGCTGGCTTAAAGAATATACTTGAAGATGAAAGTATTAAAAAGATTGTCCATGATTGCAGAAAAATATCTGACTGCCTATATCATAAACATAATATTAAGATTAAATCCATTTTTGACACTCAGGTTAGTATGAGCATCTTTGATATTGAAGTCTTCTAAATAAAAGTTGTCTGAACAATATTTCAATATTATTATTAATTTTAATTTTCAGGTTGGTGACCTTATCATCACCAAAAATAAAACAGGTAGAGTTCCTGATAACGTAAAAACTTTAGCACAATGTCTCAATACTCATCTTGGCCTAAAATTGAACACAATTGATGAAAAGGTATTTATGATTAAATAATTTTTGTCCAAAATTGCTGATCATTTTTTGCAGAACTTTGAATATTCTAATCTATTATTTTTTTTATTAGATGGATATAGTACAGTGCACTGAGCGACCACTTTCTTCAAATATAAAAGAAAGCCTGGCTAAAAATATTGCATTCCTGCACCGTCTTTCTGAAGTTATAAATCAAGAGATGATGTTACCATTTGTAAGAGGCGTTGAATGTTTCATAGAAAGTGTGAGGTCATGTGATGATTTCAAAGCATGGGAGTTGTGTGGAAAATACAACCAGATACCAAAGGATTTTCAGAGTGCAATCGAGTATTAACAAAATTCATTCCAACTTTGAGTAATAAATGTTAGAATTAGGATATGATTTTATTTATTTTGCCAATTTTATTTAAACTATAATATTGTAGCTTATTTATTGCAAATTCAAGGTGTTGGTACAAAAATGTTTATTATGAATGTCTATATTTTTACAATTTAATGGGGAAATATGTAAAATAAAGTATGCCTCAAGTGCTTAATACACTCACCGGCACGGAATCTTGGCCACTGCAAATTTTTGCGTAAAATAACACTATTTCTTTTCTACTACAAAATTCAATTAAAATTTAATCAAAACTAGTTACTTTAATGTTTTTACTAACTTTTAGTAATAATTGGAAGTTTATAAGAAGTACTACCGCGTAGATATGAATTAAACAAGAATTTACGCTTTTCCTGTGAAATTTAAATGATTTCTTAAAAAATGCACAAAAATTAGAAAGAACGTTTCCATAAAAAAAAATTGAACCTTTTAATATAGGGTGTTTCCTTCTCTTGCCTTAAACACTGTTTGCATCCAGTTTGGCATACTCTAGAAGACATTTATGATGTCCACTTGAGCTATAGTGTACCAAACGGCCCCAGCTGTATTTCTAAGCTCATCTAACATTGGTGCTGGGTAGGAATCGAACTTTATGTTTCTTTTAAGAATGTCCCAGATGTGTTCTATTGGATTAAGATCCGGGCTACGAGCTGACCACTCAAATTTTTCAATAATTACCTCTTGAAGGTACTCTTATACGCATCGTACGACACGCGGACATGCGTTATAGTGTATTAGTAGCAAATTTTCTTCACTGATAAACCTGTGATAGGGCTGAACATGTTCCTGGAGAATTTCCTCGATGTACCTGATCAAATTTAAGCCATTATCTACGATAACTAACTCCGTGCGAGCATCGGAACTTATACCTCCCCATACCATTATTGACCCTCCATGAAAAATCGCAGTTTGAGCGTGGTGATGGGTGAAAACCTCTCTTCTCGTCTCCTCTATACTGACTCTTGGCTATCAGAAGCTCGTAAAGTGCCTTAGCAGTCATCTGTGAACACCTCACGAGCGCACTGGCTGTGGGTCCAGTTTTCATGTTCTCGTGCAAAACGAAGACGTGCTTCTCTGTAATGTCTGAGGAGTTCTGGACGGCGTGCTGGTCTGCAAACCTTCAAATTAACTTCCTTCATTAGTCTTCTCACCGATTGGTCACTCACATTTATTATCCTGGTGTTTTAGAGCCGGTGGCGTATCTCAAAAACTGTCAGAAAGCCATTTCTGAGTATCTCTTGAACAATAAACGGGTCTTATCGAGCTGATGAGCACCTCACGCCTTCATTTCCTGGTCTGCACGTGTAGCTGCCAGTCTCCTGGTATCTTCTCTATGCATAGTGCATCGCTGAACGTGGTACGTACTGTACATTAGGTACTTTATGTTGCGGCAGTCATTGGTCTAACATTGTGATGGCCTGAGCAGGTTGTTCAGATGTTAACGGCATTTTTTATTGTTTGTTATGATCATTGACTACAGTACAACAATAACAATATCTTAAAACGGCATAAACGATATCGAAAAAAGTTTAAAACGAAAAATTCGTAACTTCGGCTTAACCGCACAAATCACAAATTTCGAGTAACTCTTAAAAAGTGGTGAAAGATTATTCTCAAACTTAATGATTTCTTAGCATAAAATTAAACAAATAATATGTTAACATATCTGCATACAAAAAAATCGTGAAAAACACTTCAAACTTTTTTTATCGGCAAATTTGTAAGTGGCCAAGATTCCGTGCCGGTGAGTGTATAATTACAATGGAAAGCTTTTCAAATTCTAAAATAAACCCTACTCACTACTGTATTAATTAATGGTCTTTAGAGACATGATTGTTGCATGTGTTTACTAACTTTTGCAAATCCATTGCTTTTGAATGAAATGGCAAATACATAATATATATATTTTTGGATATTTCAATATATTATGCAAGTAGCATTATAAAAAATAAAAAATGGAAAAAAAACTAGATTTAAACAATATTGAATGAATCATGTACAACTTTCGTGTATGTTATATTGCTTTATTAATAATGTATGTTATATTGCTTTATTAATAATAATAATTTAAATTCTTAATGTGATTATCTTCTCAATACTCTTTATTTAAAGATCTCACAACATATTGTGTGAAATAAATTTGGTGATGGTTGTAAACAAATGTGTGAATTTGCTTTGGGGCTTAGTAGTGATTATGTGTAGAAATTAAAAATATTCATAATAATAAATTTATTCTCACAGAATAAAGAAATGTAAGATAATATTTATAATATATTATGTATCACTTTTTGGAACCTGGTTGATAGACATTAATGATGAATATACATCAATCCAGGAGCAAAAATTCTGAAGTGAATGACAATGAATTTTAATAGGCTCAGGGTGAGAAGATAAAAATAAGTTAATCTTTAACATTATGTATTTATAAAACTGAGCACCGTTTGTCCAGTATTACATTTCACACTTAGAATGCATAGAAAAATGCTCATATCTTTATGTATAAG
>CAJQZM010032258.1:0-17868 GCA_907164665.1 Colias nastes | reverse complement strand
AAAGTAGTAATACAAAAGCATAATTTGCACAAAAGGCGGCCTTATTGTTAAACAGCAATCTCTACCAGGCAACCTGGCGGGAGAAGAAATGCAAGAAGATTATGTATATATTATTTTCGATATTATAGCAGGATTAAATTTTAAGCACAACATCAAATGCTGATCTAAAATTAAATCCAATCATGATTGCAAAAGGTACATAATGCGCTATTCACAACGATAATTAAAATCGATGAATGCATTCTGTCGGTGAAAATTATTGAACGTTCAGTATCGTTAACGAATATTTAAATGGATCCAATCTTTTGTTATTGAAAAAGAGAAATTATTGAATTTAAATTCGACGAACGTTTTGTTTAAGGGATTAACCTGTAATTGAAATTCTGATAAGCATCTGTGCAATTTTGTTTTTAAATCGAATGATAATCATTAACGCATTGGAATACACTCGTTTCATTTAACAGTAGTGTTAAAATATCTTTAGAAGTATAAAAGCAACCTACTTTTAGATTACTTTGTCTGACAGTTTTTGATTTCCAATATTAAACAGAAAGCATAAAATCTTAGTATCTTTTAATCACATCTTAATCTTCTCAAAGATTAGTTTCATGAAAAAATCGTATTAAAGAGCAAGAATAATTATTAATGTATTAGCTTATTTTACTTTTCTGCATCATCATTAGAACCATTAGAACGGTGTATTACGGCCTCTCTCATTATAATAAACTTTCTTTATTTTATGTTCCAAATTACCTTCAGCTAAAATTATCTTACCGTTCCAATCTGTTTTTGCGTGAAAGAGTAACAAATTTTCACAGATTTGAAAGTTTCACTATCATATTCATCTTCATAACATAATATTTTAAATCTTACACCAAATTCGTTTAAACACAAAGCAATTAGTCCACAAGATTGGAAATCGCATACATTCCCGGCGTGAAAAGGGCATTACTTGCAAACATTTTTCAATGAACGAAGCTCGCAACATGGTTTTCATCTAAAAGTGTCATCCAACGTCACGGCGAGATAATTTTTCATTTAGCAAGTTGTTATTGTAACTCATATTTACGTACGCAGTGTTTCTATGAACAAAAAACGTTGGCACGAAACTAGGGCGTATAAACACTGGAATACTACTTAATTAGCGTGGTCGCAAAAAGGGGTTTTTCTAGCTTGCCTTTCTTATAACAGTGAATTAATTTTTGTTTGTGAAAATGTGGCGTAATAATACGGTTTCGGATTTGCTGATTCTGATTGACTTTCACGCGATGGTTTGTTGTGTGATTTGTAGTATGTAATTATTTTTAACAGGTTTTGTTTTGTGTTAAAGTAAGATTTATGTAAGTATAAAAATAGGTTTATAATGTTTTTATAACTCTGTTATATCTTCTCTGCATTTTTCTCGTTAAAAATTAATATTATTTATTTAAAAATTCTTATCGCAAGATTCAAATTGCGTATTTTGTCGAGTATAATGCTTATGATGTAAATACAATGAAATAAAAATTTCATTAGTTCATAATATTACTTTTTTCAAAACAAAATTAGAATCATAATTTGAGAATCTGTAATAAATCATTTATTTTTTTATTTCAGAGCAGGCAACTGCTCTGGTGGTTCGCTTGATGGTAAGCTATTACCAACATTAAAATCTATTAAAGGTAAAGCATTGACAAAATGTTATATTATCTCTAAATATTCAATGTCTTTAACAACAATTTAAAACCTAACCATGATAATAGGCATGACGAAAGATTTTGAAATCCTCTTCCATAATGTGTGTATACGTTTACTATATACAAGAAAAACCCTATATTTCGGTAATATACTTAAATTTAACGAAGATAAAAGCCATTTTTCAAAAAATATTTATTAACTGTGCCAAAACAGCTCGCAGGTGTCATGGCGTAGGCGTGACGTCACTCTTTAGTAAATACGTAATTATTTGTACGCATTGCGAAGAAAATTAAAAAAATATTTATTTAATAATATGTGTTATAAAAACGAATTTCAAAGTTTATAAGTGGTGTGCAGTATTGCAGTGTGAATCCACATAAAAATAATGCTCAAAAATGTGTTAGTAATTATTTCAAGCGAGAAAATAATAAGAAATGATTGTATAAAGTTGGCGCGGAGAACCCCGAACCATGTATTCGTGAATTCGCAATTATATTTCTGTTCTGAGTCGATAAAGCATACGTGAAACAATAGAAAATAAATAAAAATGCGTATTCTCAACATATTCATAACAACAAAACACATCTGACGTGAGTTGTTTACTTAAGCGTGACGTCACGCGTGTTTTAGTCAAAATGGCCAATTGCAGAATTTCAATGTTTTATTTTATTGATAATCTCATTAATCTTAATGTTTTTAAGATTTCTAAGTCACTATATTTAATTTATTTATTATACATTTTCCCTTAAAAATACTAATACGATCATTTATGGATACTGTCGTCATGCCTATTGGTAATTACATCGTATATTACCTTTAAGGGATATTTATTTGTATTGTTTGTATAATCAAAATGTGCTTACAGTAAATCTAATTTATTCCGACACCTTAAACTATTAGTTCATATAAAGAATTGCTGTTACAGCGAATTATTGTAGATCTGATAACCATGCATCACTATTAGCACGAAACGCAAAGAAAAACATTAAGAGACGCACGCCAAAATGCTCCCTAATCCAATGGGCACATAAACTAATTTAGTATAAAGTTTGACTTCATTAACTTGCTTGTTTACCGAATAACCTGCTAATATTCTAACGCCTGGGGGATAATTTCCAAATTATAGGGAACAGGTTTGTTAATTCACACGAGCAATACTACTGTTATCTATTCTAATTCTGTTTGCTATGTTATACCTACCGTTGGTACGCGTTTATGTTGGCCTAAATAAGGATAATTAAAAGAAAATATTATGAGGTCGAGTCGCTTCAGCAGCTTAGCGTCTAGTTAAGGGAATTAGGCAAAGTAGGAGAGGATATTTATTTTTGGAAATTCGTTTGCCAAGTAATTAATTATCTTGCGTTCTTTGCACGTTTTCTTGAACTTTGAATTTTGGCAGTGATGAGCTTAAAATACATAGGGTTAGAATTTACGATGTGTAAGAAGATTAGAATATCAGTTACGGTTTATCAACAACATAAAAATATATTATTTAATATCCCATATACCATACTGTCTATAACTTCCCATACTTGATTACGCATTATCAGCACCTTTCAAATTTTTTTATCCAAAGAATGATGTATCGAAATACGACGAATAATAAGAATTCTCCAAATCCTGTCAATAGAGTTCAAAATTGCTTGGAGGGTTCGATAAGGGATCAAACTGTAAAAAAGCCTCACGTAACTTCACGGAAACATCATTATTACAGTTAAGTCAATTTCGAAGTCGTTCTTACTTTTGTAAACTTTTGTTAGGGGACCAATCAAACTATTTTCCTGTACGTTTAAGCGCTTTGTCCGTTTTATTCCAAAGAGCTACTAGATTCTGTTATGAACTGGCTGTTGTTTGTGACTTTCGTGTTCTTTAGGACTTGCATTTTGCAATTCAGTGAAATTTCAACGCAGTTGCATAGAAAGTGTAAAAAAATGCAGTAATTTGTAATTTTACGACTATTGAAATTAATGTTCTACATTATATTTGTACAATCTACTTTTTTATACTCTGTAGGTGCTGTGCTGACGCAGGATTTTCGGTCGCGTCGCACATTCACATAGCGTCGCTCCCAGTTGTCCCGTAACTCGCGCCACCGACCCACGTCTAGTAGTTAGTAAATTAAAGTAATATATTTTTGTGTAACTTAGAGCTACACTAAAACTCCATTTCTGGTGAGCGGACTAGATCCTTAGAATTAACCAACATATTGTGATTGTTAACTAGTAATTTAAAAAATAGAACAGCACTCAATGAAGTATCAGATTAAGACAATAGTTTCTTCCAAACAAGAATTCACAGTTTAGTTCGCACTTAAGATTTCACGTTGTTTGTATACGAATGACAATGCAGACAAAACCAATCTTAGCAGTCAATTGATTTAGCGTCATCTTGAAATACACGAGTTGCATTTGTAACTAAGTTTTGCTTTGTTCATTTACGTATATTATTGAATGGCAAACACGGTTTGACGTGATCGATTTTAATAATAAAGATTGAATAAGAACACGAGGAGAATATTAAGTAGGTAGTGCTAGCTGAAAGGTTAAAGACACTGGCTAAAATCGTGAATTCGACACTGAGTATATAGTATGAAAACAACATCTGCGTGAATGACAACAATGATTTCAGATGATTAATGATCATACCTGATGATGAAAAATTTAAAATTAATAGTATTACAATAACTATTTATCAAAGAAATGTATTCTACAGTCGCTCTAGCAAACAAGATAGTTAAAAGCAAATTCATTAACCGTATAAATAAAGTCACATCAACCTCAAATAAAAGGCTTCGGCGCAATCAGCAGCATTCTACACTAATCCGGGATAATCCACATTGAAGTGCCCCTGGCGAGCCTAAATGCTTTAGGATATAGATTAAATTTAACGATGTGATCCCAATTTCGGCTTTTAGCCCTCAAACAATTTAATACTTGGATAATATTGCGTTACCAACGGAAATTTTAAACCTTATGACCCGCTAAATGTTATGCTGACGGTTTATGTTGCCTCCTGGGAATGTTAAGATTAAGAACCTTGTGGTTTCGACACAATTATATCCAATGATGAAATAAGAGCAAAATATACTTGAAACTATGTATTTCTTGGTCGCATGATGATCACTAGACAATTCAAACAACATGATGTCTTACATCAAATATGAATATTTTATGATAAAATAATGCTACAATATTGTAAATAACCAATAGCGAAACCGTTAGTTATTATATTTTCCCAGAAAATCAATCGCTTTGAAAGTTAGTCGAAGAAAGTCCTTAATAGAAAGTAAATTATTTTAGTTTCAGCCTATTGAGCGAAAAGTAGCTACAGTGATAATCCAGACTATATCTCTGAATCAATTTTCATCTAGAGCCGGTCAGAGTTTTTGTGTAAAAGAGAATCATCGCTTCAGTGTTTGCAGTCTCAAGTAGACGCCCTGAGTCATCTATATGAAAAACTGGAGATGAGAAACCGGCGCAAAATCCTCTTAGTGCATGGTATACCCGAAGCTAAAGATGAAAACACTCTCACTTCCACAGTTGATACATTAATTAAACATGCAAGTGCACAAAACCTTTCTTCAGAGGATATTAGCCGCTGCCATCGTATGGGTTCTATTAAGGACGGCAAGCCCAGACCCGTACTTATAAAATTCCGTGACCTCAACACAAAGCAGCAGTTATGGTCTTCCAAGACAAAGCTAAAAGGCTCTGGCATCACCTTGTCCGAATTCCTCACCAAAAGCCGTCATGAAATTTTCATGGCTGCTCGGAATCAGTTTGGTGTTTCCAAGTGTTGGACCAGGGATGGGATAATATTTGTTTTGGACTCAGATGGAGCACGTCATCGCGTTGAGAGTGTTGGTGATCTCAAGTGCATCCCTTCAACTGTTGCAGACAATAACAAGCCTCCTCCAAGTTCATCAGCCTCTAATAGTGACCTCGCTAAAGATGTCAAAGGTGCTCCTCGTTCTAAAAGGCCAACTAGAGCTAAGTAGTCTTATTTCATTTAATATCTGGTTTCTAAAGATTATGTTTTGCTTTTATTCTTAAAATTTTAATTATCTTTGTACTTTTTTGGTTAAAACTTATTAATTCCACTTGACTGTTAGCTGACTCTCAAAATTACTGTAATAACTAATTTTCATCTTTGTGATTTACTTCTTTTCAATTTACTAGATACGGTTATATGCAAAATATATTTATCAACGTACCTTCACAAATGTAATTTATATCATTAACTTTGTTTTGTATTTGTTACCTGTCAGATGTCATGGCTTTTGTCAAATGTCATAACTGTCATAATAAAAGTCATTTAGGGTATTGTCAGTTACAATAATCGGTAAAGTTTTTGTCTTGGTTTTTGTTTAGAAATTATTGATTTGTTGATATGTATAAACTTTTATATTGTTTTATGTTATTTATTACTTTTTGGCTTGTTTTTAAACTACCTATCTAATGTTACCTACTTATTAATGTGCTTAATTGTGATACCTTTACTGTTGCGGTGGGTACAGGGTAACCAAGCGTACCTTTAATTTACAAATTTAAGTTTTATTTTATTCATATTTTTATATATATTTATATATTATTAATATTTATTATACTATATTTATTTATATTATATTTTTTAGATGTCAGATGTTAGTGTGAATTTTGATATCAATGCCGATTTATTAACCGATTCGTCGCTCTGCAGCGAGGATAGTTTTCATAGTGCCATTCCTCCTCCTCTCGATTTTTCCCTTTCCTCCTTTTTTAATGATGTCCCTAAAAATTTTAATGCCATCCACATCAATGCACAAAGTATTCCGGCACATTTTCCTGACATGCTCTCATCGTTTACGTCAAGAAATATCCATGCCATCCTTGTTTCAGAATCCTGGCTCAAACCGTGTCATCCATCAGCTGCTTATTCTATTCCTGGCTTTCACCTCATACGCAACGATCGTGTTGGGAAGGGTGGTGGTGGCGTGGCGATCTACCTCCGATCTCATATCCCGTTTAAATTAATTTGCTCCTCCCCTCAACCTCCTCCTTCCAATTCAACCGAACATCTCCTCATTGAAGTACACTTGCCACATTCCAAAATCCTCCATGGCGTTTTTTACAGTCCTTCTCTCTCCATTGATTACTTTTCCTCTTTTGAAACCCTCCTTGATAACCTGTCTCCACAATATGAGCATTTAATTTTTATGGGAACACATGCTTGCTTAGAGGTGACAGCCGTGCTAATAAGCTGCACTCCATCCTCAAGTCCCACAACCTCCACACCCTTTCCGTAAATCCTACTCACTACTTTCCTGGCTGTAATCCCTCACTTTTAGATCTGATGATTGTCTCCCTACCCAACCTCATATCCAAGCATGGGCAGTGCTCTGCCGATGCTTTTTCCTTCCATGACCTTATTTACCTTTCATACAAGCTCCGATCACCTAAATTCAAACCCTCCACTGTTCTGCTTCGTAATTTTTTGGGGATGGACAGAGATCTACTCCGGTCTGATGCGAAAACTATCTGTTGGCGCGAGGTCTACGAGGCAGAGCTCATTGATACGAAGGTGTCCTTATTTAACAAGCTGCTTGTAGATTTATATGACAGACACGCGCCATTACGACCAGTTAAAAAGAAGCACACACCGGCACCTTGGCTTTCACCTGAGCTAAAAAGCCTATCGTTGAAAAGGAATCGTGCTAAATCCAAACTTAAAACGGCTCAAACGGACGAAGCGCGGGCAAAGTATAAACGAATACGTAATCGCTGCAATGTATTGTGCAGAGACGCTCAACGTCGTCATATCCACAAGTCTCTTGAGAACGGTGATTCAGTTTCTAACTGGAAATTCTTGAAAAGTTTAGGCGCTGGTAAAGTGACTCACAACTCTCCTAACAATCTCGACATTGAACAGCTTAATGGGCACTTTACATCGTCTCCTTCTCTTGAAACCAGTAAGAAAAACCGTACTCTTGCCAACCTCTCCTCGCTCCCTACCCCTGACTATCCTGCTTTCCTTTTCAGCCTTGTTACTGAACGGAATGTTAATAAAGCAATATTGTCAATATCATCAAACGCAGTTGGCTGTGACCTTGTTAGTCGTAATATGATCATTCCTATCCTTGACCTCATTGTACCCATTATCACTCACATATTCAATACCTCCATTTCCTCTAGCGTCTTTCCAAGTGTTTGGAGAGATGCACAAGTTATACCATTGCCTAAAAAATCTAATCCTAATTCCTTTTCTGATTACCGTCCCATCTCTATACTACCTTTCCTCTCCAAAGTCCTTGAACGTCTTCTTCATAACCAACTCACCTCTTTCCTTAATACACACAATATCCTTAGTGATTTCCAATCTGGTTTCCGTCCTGGTCATAGTACGACTACAGCTCTTATCAAGGTTACTGACGACATTCGTGCTGGTATTGACAATAAGCAGCTCACAGTACTGACTCTGCTGGATTTCAGCAATGCCTTTACTACCGTTGACTTCGACATACTGTTGGGTTTGCTGCGTTTAATTAACATATCTCCTTCGGTAACTGACTGGTTTCGTTCCTACCTTACCGGTCGGAGGCAGCGTATCATGATAGGTTCTAAACACTCGTCTTGGTGCACAGTCTCTGCTGGTGTTCCGCAAGGCGGTGTCCTGTCTCCTCTCCTCTTCTCCATTTTTATCAATTCCTTATGTTCCCGATTGACGGCTCTGTACCATATGTATGCAGACGATTTACAGATTTATACCCAGTCTACTATCGATGACTTACCTAAGGCAATAGATTTTTGTAATAATGAATTAGCTTCTATACTTAGTTGGTGCGATGATTTTGGACTAAAACTAAATCCTTCTAAAAGCAATGTCATCATAATCGGTAGTCCTTATCTTATTTCTGAAATCGACTGGGGTATTTTGCCTAGCGTCAAAATCGGTGGCGTAGTCTTGCCTTACCAAAAGGTAGTCAAAAACTTAGGCGTTCTGTTTGATCAAACGTTGTCCTGGTCTAATCATATCCAGGAATTGAGCCGTAGGATTTACGCCGCTTCCGCTACGCTCCGAAGGCTTCGTAACTTTTTGCCCATTCCCACTAAAATTATGCTAGCACAATCCCTTCTACTTCCTATTCTTGACTACGCTGATGCATGTTTTCCTGATTTATCAGTAGAGCTAACTGATAAACTTGAGCGACTCCAAAATTTTTGTATTAGGTTTATTTTCGGCCTTCGGAAATACGATCACGTTTCTATTTACAGAAAAAAGCTCAAGTGGCTCCCCATCCGTTTTCGCCGGAATCTTCATTTGTTGCAATTACTGTTCCGTATCCTTTTTGATCCTTCTACTCCTATTTATCTCAAAAACAATTTTTTCTTCCTGCACAATGAAAACTATACTCTTCGCTCGGCTGATAGACTCACCTTGAGTGTTCCTGTTCGACGTACTCACTTCTTTGCTAAATCGTTTGTTGCCATTGCTGCCAATCTTTGGAATTCTTTGCCACTACCTATTAGACAAGCTAAAAATGTATCTTCCTTTAAAAACCTTTTGCGACGACACTTTCTCACTACTGCTTTCAACTCGGCACATTAACCACATTAACTATGTATTCACATATTATTATCTATACACAGATATGTATCTATGTATTTATAGTATTTTATATATTTGTTTTATGTAGTATGTATGTATTTAATATTATTATATGGTATCATGTATATAAAAATTATAGTCATATAAGTATATTATATTGTGTAAGTAATTTGTATGATGTATATATTATTAATGAATAATATAATTGTATATATTCGAGTGCAGTATATTTATCCATATGTATCTTTATTTATATATCTATCTGTAAATATATTTTAATTATTAGTTTAATTTTATTTATTTATTATTATTATTATTTTTTTTTCTATCCTTGCCTTTTTTCTACCACCTACCATTGTAATTTAATAAGCTTGTTACCTTTTGCCCAGGTTGCCTGGAAGAGATCACTTCTAAGTGATAAGGCCGCCTAATAAACTATACTGTTTTTTTTTTTTTTTTGTTCTGTATATTAGCAATAAGTTTTCTATGTATAATTGTATAGTTTTATTGAAGAGTAAAATAAAATAAATAATAATAAAATAATATCTATCCATCCATCCTTACTAACGTTCGCGTTTTTATTAGTGGTAACAGACGAGGAACCTAATGAACATGTGGGTGTATGCGTATATATTATTTAGACCATGTAAGTCTATGTAGATAATATTATATTACTGTGAACAAAACTAGTTTTGTGTTATTGTTTTATACAAACTACAAATGATTAAAACCAAATTTTATATATCTAATTATTCTAACGTTTGATCATTTTAGAAATTCCCAATGCATTTATAACCCTCTAGGCAAGTTTGGTTGTGATTAATATTAATTTGTATTTCACAACATATCTATTGCAGATGACGTATTATGTAAATTACAAAACATGCCCCAAAACGGGCCAGTTTGTATAAAAATTGCAAGTAAGTAGTAGTCTCCTGAGTTGATGTTTTGTAATTTTGGGGTATGTTTTGTAACAAATGAACATTATTTGAAAAGGTTATTAGGGATTATATATTATTAGGGAATACCTTGCTACGTATAATGACTACTATCCACCTATTAACGAGAATTTCAGATACTCATGTCCATGTTAAATTATGAAAGAAAGAAAGTTTAAGATTCATGTTCCATCAGGAAGAGTTTCAGAATACTGGATTTTTGCAGCTTGTCTTGATTGTTACGTTCTTTTTCAAGGTATAAGCTAATGTGTGTTCTGTAAATTCAACTTTCACAAAAAAAAAAAACTGATACATTTTTCTTTGCGCTTTACGTCTACAAAATATTATTTTCACCTAGGTACTTATTGAATTACGTATCGGTGGCCGTGGTCTTTCGGCCCTATTACTGGCTAATATAATGTGGGACATTTCACCCCTAATAAGTAACCCGTGTAGATGATTCAATAGTGTATTCATTACGAAGCATTATATTTTTCTATTGAAAAATATCCAACATATTGCGTGATCTACTTTGATTTGCTTATATAAAAGTTTTTCCATTCAGTGACTATTAATTAAAAAGTTTTTATATATTATTTATAATGAGTAATTATGCTGAGCAATATTGTTTACTAAAATTATAAAAAAAAAATAGTCTGATTAAGTTAAAGTAGTAAGGAAAGCCTTGAATTTTGTAGGTATTTTTTCAAGAGTACTTTCCTTAATCCAGAATCAATATTCGACGATATTAATGAGGACCATTACATTGTACCGCTTGCTTCACTGCGATCTATTATATTATGCTCTTATATTACATTTATTTTTTACTAGCTTTCCACCCGCGGCTTCACCCGCTTGGTCTAAAACCTAATCTATACAAATATTATAAAGCTAGTAAATGATATAATAAACCTTCCTCGAGAGCCACTCCATCTATAAAACAAATCGCATCAAAATCCGTAGCGCAGTTTTAAAGATTTAAGCATACATAGGGACAGAGAAAGCGACTTTGTTTTATACTACGTAGTGATTTACAACGACAAGGATCAATTGTATTGTATAAAGTTCCAAATTTCGTGTATTTTGAAGCAAAATCACATCACTGTAACACACATCAGAACTAGGTAGGTTTCGTAATAAAGTATACTGTATGTACAAAGCAATATATCAGCTCAACTACGAGCACTTTTCTGTTGGCTAGGTTTCGATTAGTTCCTTTCAAGCGTAACTCGCCGCCGGCACAAGCGCTCCTAGTTTCTGTGAGGTATCAAGTGAAATGGTAAACATAAATAACTGTATGGAGTTCCCGCTAAACGTTTCACACTCTGTTGTCGGTACGAATTCCCTAGGCCTACATTTATCTTGTGGCTTTATGAATGGTGGTAGCTATACATCTGGATAGTCCCTCAATAATATAATAAGGTTAGGTTAATGCATATTTACCACAGCCTGAGGTACTAAGATACCATTGATATGGGCCTATTTGTAAAATTATGGAACTACTAGCTGTGCCGCGCGGTTTCACCCGCGAACGAGTCCGCGGGCAAATTGAACTAATTATAGTGTATTCTGATGAACTTCCAGTAATTTTTACGTGAAAGACTAACTACAACTATACAAATCCATAGGTACTGACAACTTTTTAAATTTATAATATTAGTACCTGATAGGATGTAAACATTAGGTAAGTGTAAAGAAAACCCCGGGCTACTAATAAATTGAAATATCGCTAAATCTTAAGCGACAGCTATGAGCTTGTGATTTAAAAATCCTCGGTACAAAATTTAAGGGTGTCGATATGGCAGGTCACAGAAGGGTGATTATCTGCTAGCCCGTAAAATTGATCAGTGAAACGGATAGGAACGGTCTTTATCAATTGAAACGAGACTTAATTTATTACATCCTTAGGTTCGATTTTGGATGGACTATTATATAATTTCGATGTCGAAAAATATATGCGGCATAAAAACCACTAAAATGAATGCATTTTACACAATAGTAAGAGGGAAGCTCTGATAAAGCTCATATTACATTTTTAACCGACTTCAAAAAAAAGGAGGAGGTTATCAATTCGGCCGGTATTTTTTTTTATGTATGTACACCGATTACTCCGAGGTTTCTGAACCGATTTACGTGATTCTTTTTTTGTTCGATGCGAGATGGTGTCGAATTGGTCCCATAAAAATTTTATTCAGATAGGCCCAGTAGTTTTTATTTTATGAGCATTTTTGTCTGTACTCGATGACTTAATTGAAATGTAGCAAGTAACTTAATTGATTCACTTCCCGGTAACCGATTGAGCTGAAATTTTGTATACGTATGTAAATTGGATAGAGATGAAACATTATCATGACATAGAGCTGATTTGATGATGGAATCGGAAGGTGGCCATAGGAACTCAGTAATATATTGACTCAACTTTATCGAGTTTGGGCTCGTTTGATTCGTGTTGAAGTCGGTTGTTTTTAACGCAGTTATTCAGTTGCTATATTGTGAATTATTTTAAAATATATTATTATCTCATCTTATTAACATAAAGTCCCATAATTATTGACCCAGCTCCATAAGAGTTAACACCAACTCGAATATTATAATAAAAACTGAGAGAACCATTCCATATTTACATTTTAGCAAAAGGTGTCAAGAGAGTTGAAATAAATAGGTGAAAATGCACCGGCGTGTTTATGACTAGCTGTATGAAACGTCACATGTAAGAATACAGACTTCTTGAGACCCTTTAAAGTTTGAAAGAACTCATTTCTCTGTATATTTCCTCAGACATTTCAGAGAAAGGGGACCCTACTTTCCATTAAATTGCGAGGGAATGGGAATATAATAATAATTATACTACTCATTTAAACCGTTGTAAGAATATCTGTGATTTAAGAATTAGTTTTATTGAAACGATTTTTATGCCAGCTGTTTCTTATTATAAATTTGGTAAAAATAATACTTTAATATAATATGTGTATCTTTCTACGAAATCAAACCTTTAAATCAAAGAAACAATGACAATTCTTAGGTTCTACTTTATGTTTTTGTAAGTAGGTAAGCAAGCTTCATTTCCTTAACCTTAACTTAAAAGCAGAAATAACTTTACCATTTAAGAAACAACCTCCATTTGTGCCAACATAAAATAATGTAACACACACGTATTCCTAGAGGGAACTGTGAAATTTACAACACCCCTTATAATACAGGGCCACTTCAGTATAATCTGGGAATATGTTAAACTTATGACTGCACCTGAGAAAATCTACACTTTTTGATAAACAGCCTACTTCAAAAAAGAGGTTCTCAAATCGACTAGTTAGATACCACAGTCTGTTTGTTAGGTATCACAGAAGTTTAGACTGGATGGACCGATTTTGATGATTATTTTTCATTTGTAAGCCTTCCGTTTGGTTCCATTTAAATTTTATCGAGATTTGATCATTTTAAGGCGGTTCAGTTTTTTATTAAGAATAATTATATAATATCAAACTTAGGAGTTGAACCCTAAAAACCGCAGTGTACAAAAAAGCTTCATAATAATTGTATTAAACAATTTAAAACCATATTTTAAAGTCGGTCAATATGCATAAACCAACAACAACAAGTCCTTATAAACGTGTTCTCATTTCCCTGTTATTTAATCCCGCGTCTATTTTATTCAGCATTCATTTGAAATGTATATATTTGTGTTTATACTAATAATCTGTATACTACACGGGATAGTTATTATTTGGATTTACGCTTCGTGAGACTAAATAGGTCATAGAGATGAAGGAAATTGTGTTTTATTTGAATTTTCTTGCATATGATAATATCACTATTTCTAGGAATGAAGCAGAGGTTAGGCGAAGGTATTTATAACTATATATATGAAAATAAAAGCTCATAAAAAAACTTATCTTTTATTGAAATCAACTGAGTTTGAAAACAATGTTATGTCTATACTATAGATATACTACAACAGTGGAGTCGAATATAAACAAAATTTACCCTGACACATAGGATATAAATCCATGCATTGGCACAGATGCTTACAATTTCGATGTTTTACATCACACAATATTTTTTTGGAAATTATCATGGCTATTATATTCAGTTCCTTTGCGTATTTTTAATTCTTAATAGTTAAGGAACATTCAAAAGGAATGGGAAATTAAGATGATGATAATTATTGAAAAGTATATTGATTTGAACTATACTTTCAAAATAATGGTGAAATGTATTTTTAAAACTAACTCTAACGTCAGTGGTTTTTAATAGATACATTGTTTGTTAAAGAACAATTAATTATATTATTAATGTAGGTAGCTAATGAATCGAAAACATTAAAAATAAACAAAAAATATAAACTTTACGTAGCAATTATAAAAATGAAGCAAACAATTTAATGGAAAGGTTCTGAACATAATAGCCGAGCATATAAAGTAAGTATAAACAGGGTCTTTAAATAATTTTCACAATCGTATAATTATTATAATATACTATCTTTACATCTTTTATTAATTTATAAATGGAATTTGTTACATTTATGGAATAGTATTTATCGTAAAATTCATTCAAACACAACGTTTATACACAATTTTAAAAGTTCATTTATTGATCACATCTGTAAAAAGTTTACTTAAATGTACCGCACATATTAAACTTAAAATCGATGGAAATCCACAGCTTCTCGTCCAATGAGCACCTCCTTGCATGGCCGCTGGACTTTCACCTAGAAATAAAACATTAATTTTAGTATAAGATAAATCCTTAGACTTTTTCTATTCTTTATAAATTTATATCCTTAGAGTCTACAAAATATATGAGTTCCTCATCAACATCTTACACCTTAAACAGTTTGCAATAAACAGGTATCTTAATATCATAAAGATTCCTAAAAATGTCATATTATGGCCGTTTACGGGACCTCTGTTTGGTTAATTTTAACCAACCAATATTAAATCTTATTACTTAAGGTTTACGTAAAACGGTATACAGAAATAGAATATTATAAATAAGATCAACGTTCCTTCCTTAATTATGATTTAGAATTATGATAAAAAGCTCGTATCAACTTTGAAATGATTATTATTCATAACACAAATAAAATACAGGGTAAAAATAACTTTGTTATCGTTACGTTTTCACTTGACCGAAAGAACAATGGAATTAAAATAATGTTATCTAAATCGACCCATTCATTAGGTTTTATAAATATGAAAATAGTGATAAAAATGTTAAAAATCACCTCACTGAAACTTTAATCACGTTTATAAATAAGTTTATTATCATAGTAATATTTTAACTTTATGATTAGCAGTCACGGAACACTTATAAAGTTAAATATTCCATACAAAATGAAACCTTAATGGAAATAAATGGGCCCTAAAGTTTTATGTTCCGAAAAAATAACGCATTAGCCTGCATCAAAAATTGTGTTAAATTCGAAACAGTTTTAAAAATGCAAATCAAATATAAAATATGAAACAATAAATTGCTTTACGCTGTATTGAATTTATGATAGGTACCGTTTGCAAAAAAATCACGTTTTACCATTTAACTTTTATTCATATCACGGATTGTAGAAATATGTTATGCTTACGCGTTTGAAACGATTCGAATAGAATTTAAGTCCTTCGGAATGCTCTTTCAAATCAAATAAACTAAGTTGGGAACTGTAAATTGAGTGAACTACGCTTTAGTTGAATTTACGTGGCCGAGTTTTAGCACATATTGAGATGAAATTTATTGCTTTATGCATCAGCATTGGCATACATTTTGTATGACGACGTAATTCAATTTAACTGTATCGTGAATGCTGACGTTAATTATTATAATTGTTCCTGGGGATAACTCTAAGCTTATTCTACAAGATTACTATCATTTTAAAATTGCAGACGTGGATTTTTTTTTAATAAATACACATAATCAGTGTTTTACTTTGCATGCAGTAAAACATTAAAGGGGACTAGCGTGGTAGGTACAGACATGAGAAACCAACATTTATTGGCGCAGAAAATTCACGAAGAACATTCAACGACGGCCAATCATAAAAAAGTTGTATTTTATCCAATTTCACGTATCATTGGCCATCTGGCAGAAATTGTTCTTATCTTGGCAAATGTTTTGGCCCATCCGCTGTATTTGCTTGACCGCGCACAATTAAATTTTCACCTTTGTGTTTTATGGTTACTTAAGCAGAAACAATTTAGTATTAGCCAAGTTGCCTTTGTGAAAGAGTTTTTGAACTCGAGGAGAATTTTGTTTATTTTTATGGCTTATAACTGCCTCTATTATATGTATAAATTTATAAAGAATAGAAAAAATGCCTCTATTATATTATATTTTTGTTAAGGTAATCATAATAATATTTAAAAAAATCATGTGAAAGTTGTAAGCGAACATAATTCAGATCTTCTCGTCTCATAATTTGGGCAATGTGCTTATATTGATCCTGTACGAAGTAAATTAAGTAAAAATGTAGGAGAGTTTCTTTTTCAATTAAAAAAAAGTTAAGCTAAGTTAAGTTATTATTACTAAGATTTCAATAGCTAAAATACGAAAATGAGATTTTGAGACTTTCCGCACTTTTATCACATTACTAAAGTGTACAATATCATCCACAAACACGTGCAAAACAAACAGTAAATAACCAAATCCATATTTTTAGGTCTATAATTTCTGTAATAAAACATCAAAAAGCCTATCCAAAGATATGCAATACCAAGGGGCTTGTCAACAGCAGTTCAAAGAGATTGGAACGACGTAAAGCATAGCCAAGGGAATTGCAAAATATATACGGTAACGGGTCCATTGTAGTCTAGAGCTTTGTGGTATAATAATAGCGAGATATATGGAGAAATGACAGCCATATTTCTATGACTGATTAGCAGTTCTATCGTTTATCTGAGTTATATCTCTTATGCATTGAATAATAATGAGTACGGTTTATTGCTTAATGTTATTAGATTTTTGAATTAGCCACTTATGTAGTTTTTCAAGGTTTGTAAAACACGAAAATGAATTCTTTGCATGAGCTTTTTTTGCACGAAACGTTATGGTAGGCCAGTATATTAAAGTTATGTTCAAGTACCGTTTATGTTCATTAATTAGAATGGATAAACACACGTACATAATTAGAAATATTTCTATTACGTTTATAATATCAAAATCAAAAATCAAAATCAAAATCAAAAATATTTATTCTGTAACAAATATGATTACAATTTTACAGTCATTGAGACACCCTTTTAAGCAATTAAATGCTTGTGTTAGGACATCTCGCTCTTCCGACAGTACATTATGCTTAAGTGTTACACGAATAACATTTTCTTAGATAAAGAGAAATATGTAAAAACTATTTAGATATATTATAGGGAACAGAACATAGTGATTGATGCTTCCAATAGTAATTATTCAGTGCAGACTGTTGGGTGCACTTTCATTTGATTTGATAAAGTTTAGACAAATGAGATTTACGGTACCTCTTGAGTGGCCAATTTTTTGCAAAAGTACCAGGGCAGCAGCACTACTGAGGAGATTGCTATTTATTCTTCAAAGGCGTACAACGAACCTCTTCAAAAGTTATGCACTCCTATTTTCGTACTTGAATTAAATCACTTTTATAACAACAATTAATTAATTAAAACAACCGCGCAAACGTGTACATCTAACGACGGTCCGAGGGGAAGAG
>CAJQZM010032256.1:0-10162 GCA_907164665.1 Colias nastes | reverse complement strand
AAACTATATTAACAAAACAAAATAGATGTATGCTTAACTTTAACAAATGTTGGATGATTAACTTTTATTAATTAACAACGATAAGATTTAGTTGATTTCTGAATGTTAGTAAATTTAGCCAGTGCAAACAAAAATATATCCTAGCTATTATAAATGTATAATAAATGTGAAAGTCTGTCTGCCTGTCTCTACTTCACGCCTAAACCACTGAACAGATTTGGACGAAATCCCATAGGAACGGGAAATAATATGCGGGTACCTATTTCTCTAACCACGCGGGCAAAGCCGCGGGCGTAAATTTAGTAAATACTAATATTTTTTAATCTGTTTTGTTGCGTTTGTTTATTTTCCCATTTATTTGCTAAACTCATTTTCATAAACTGTCTAATTGAGATGTATGAGCGCAGAAGGTCGAACAATATTTTTTACGAAAAATAAATTTGAATGGCTGTGGTATTGAAGATAAGCAGTAGGCACTTACATGTAAACACATTTGTACCTTATGTGTTATAATATGGGAATTAATTTTACCAGAACAAGAAAACTATATTAACAAAACAAAATAGATGTATGCTTAACTTTAACAAAAGTTTAATAAGAGAAATATTTGTGTACACACAATGAAAATTACTTTACTATTATACTACATGAAATTCTTGCGGGCCTTTATTACCAAATTCCTTCGCAAACATTTGTACAGGTCTAGAATATTCTGTGATAAATTCTACATCGTAATTTTAGTAATATACTGCGCAGAAAGTTTCCCAACAAAAACTATGAGAGAATTGTGACAGTTGTTCTTGTAATGTCTAAATGTTTGTTACTTTTACCCTAATAAATTGTATTAATATAAGCTACTAGCTGTGCCGCGCGGTTTCACCCGCATTACTCCGCTCCTGTTGGTCTTAGCATGATGATATATAGCCTATATTACTCGTGGATAATGTAGCTTTCGAATGGTGAAAGAATTTTTAAAATCGGTCCAGTAGTTTATGAGCCTATTCATTACAATCAAACAAACAAACAAACAAAGTTTTCCTCTTTATAATATTAGTGTAGATATTAGGTATATACCGTATTTTATTTCAGTCATTTACTCAATCTTCTGTTTGTTTATACTTTTTTGATATTTCTACCAACACATTGATATGATTTAGAGAACTTATCAACCCTTTTAAAGCTAAACATAAATCCAATACCATTCATGAAACCCATTATGAAGCTCATACAAAATGTACGAATCGAGAAACAAGTCCCAAACAAACCCAAACTAATACGCAAACTGGATATCCGATAAGTACAAATCTTACATAAACAGTGGGTAAGACCCCATTTGAATCCCATGTCGATGAGATAAGCAGAATCATGAGTAAGGGTTAAGAAAGCCGCGTGCTCTCACATAATTCAGTTTTGAACCGGCCATATTGGATTACCTGCAAAGTTTTAGCACAGATAATATAATATTACTATACAGTCTACTAAGTTTTATTAAGTAACTAGCTTCCGCCCGCGGCTTCGCCCGCGTGGTGTTTTCATAAAAGGTAGCCTATGTTCTTTCTCAGGGTCTAAAGATTGTCTGTGCCAAATTTCATCAAAATCGGTTGAGAGGTTTAAGCGGGAAAGCGTAACAGACAGACAGACAGACAGAGTTACTTTCGCATTTATAATATTAATAGTAGGGAATAGTAGGGATTTCATTACTATAATATTATTATATTCATTTCTCACGACGCCTTCTAATCCTAAAAGTAACAACAGCGTGTATTATAAGCAAACTGAAAAATTTGTTAATGAAAATTATCTGGCCATTCATATAATATTATTATGTACTAGGAGAACATAAAGTTCTATAGCTATTGAAAGATAACAAACACTGTTCCAACAAGAATAGAGAGATTAGATTAAAAATAAGCTGGAAAGCTCGTTTCTGACGATTTTAATAAAAATTTAATACAGATAATTTTTTTTTTTTTTATTTAATTAAGTTACACTACAAAGAACTGCTCTCAAATTAGACACGTTTTCAAAATCGTTTAAAAAATTGAAACCTTTTTTTTGTAGTCATTACTTAAAAAGTGTTGAATAAGTGTTAGGGTGACAAATCAACATCGAGCTATGCTGCGCTGTACTGCGCTGTGCTGTGCTGTGTTTCTTAAGCTACGTTTTTTTAACAATTAAACGATGCTGCGCTGCACTGCGCTGTGCTGTGCTGTGTTTCATAAGCTACGTTTTTTAACAATCTAGCTCAGTATAAAGTAATCAGCAGCTCGTGTAGTCGTTTATCTCGTCAAATATGACCCTATTTTCAAAAAAACGTAAACATTACGACATAGTTGAATCCGATGAAGATGAAAGTGAAGAAGAAGCGGATATGGATATTTTATGTGTTATTTTGTCGTTAAAAGAGTCCAGTCACGGTAGCTTGTTACCTCACACCATACGTGAAAAATACGGAGAATTTAATTGAAGAATTGAATTAAGACACAGCGCAGCATGGCAGAGCTCCATAAAAACATAGCACAGTTCGGCACAGCGCGGCTCAGCACGGCGGCGGGTAGCGCGCCTCGCTCGAGACTGCTGCGTTTTTAAACAGAGCGTAGCCTCACACAGCGCAGCACAGCATGGTTTGTTTGTATCCTCATTAAAATATTAAACGAGCGAGTTGACCAAACACAGCACAGCGCAGTACAGCGCAGCATAGCTCGATGTTGATTTGTCACCCTTAAAATTATGTTTTGTAGTAAGCCCGATTTTATGCTAAAAATATTTTTTGTATGAATAAAATAGTATTTTAACAATTGCAAAGTTTTAAATTTTAAATACACTCGCGCACAAAAATAATTTAACATTTTCATTCAACCAACATGCCTTTGAAATATTATTTAAACATTCAAATACATAAACCTATTTTAATAATTACTCTCCAAGATATATTAACGTAGAGCCTGAAAAAATGGTCTAAAATAATTACACATTTTCCAAGCATGTTTTAATACAAGTAAAATAAGCCCTTAAAAAGTGTATCCATATTCTAGATTTAATTAAAAAAAGAATGACTAGCTGTTTTTAATTAATGCGCGCAAACATTACGTTTTGCCCGTATTTTATTACTAACTGCCGTTTTATCCAAGATACGGAACCCCAATTTTTGAACACAGGCCCAAAAGGGATGAAATGGCTAAAAAATGAGGGCGATTAAAGATAAACAACGGTTGAACGCGCTCCCTGCGCGTATAATTTGCAATTGTATCATATCTACGAGAAAAGTTACATTTTGGTGATTTACAAAGGATATACATACCTGAAAGCATTGATATTGTAAGTAAAAATGTGTAGATAGGTTACCAACAACATTCAATCTTCAAAAACGGCACACAATTTTGACGTTAAAGTGAGATGGCATGATTCAACTATCGTGAGCGAAAAAGAGATAACTGAAGTAAAATGTTGCCAATTTAAGTTGTTATTAGCGCTCCATGAGTAGCCTCATAACCTATCTATACCTTTTACTTATTAAATAAATGCTTGAAAGTTTTATAATCAATTCTGCTATCGATACATATTATGCATTTTAACAACTGCATGGTATTGTTAATACAATAATTTGATACGTCTTTTGTCTGTTACATCCGATATAACGTTCAATGTGAAATAAAACTCAACAAATGAAAAAATAATGAATATGTTTTTCAATTGTTCTGTATTGTAGCAGAAGAAAGATTGTGCTAATTACAATAGAGCTATAATAAAGCTGATATAGCATCTTCACAATAGTATAACTGCTTTATTACTTTTTCTTCAGGTCGTGATAATATTAATATTACATAATAGACTAGTTTCCGCCCGCGGCTTCGCCCGCGTTTTCAAAGAAAAACCGCATAGTTCCCGTTTACGTGAGATTTCCGGGATAAAACCTATCCAAGTTACCCTCTATATATGTGATAAAATTCATTGTAATCGGTTCAGTAGTATTTGCGTGAAAGAGTAACATACACACCTGTACATACAAATTATACATCCATCCTTACAAACTTTCGCATTTATAATATAAGTACGAGTAGGGTAGGATAGGATAGTTGTAGATTTAATGATAAACCTCAGTAACCTCTTTACACAGTAATAATGAAGCTGTCTACTATTGAAATAATAAAATCTTCCTTTATAATATTAGCAGCATCATCTGTTTTACTCAGGTTTATTGCTAACTGCACGTAACACATAACTTTGCAAGTCACTGTAATATGTCCCAGAGAATTTCCTTCAAAGATATTCCAAGCACATAACTAATAAAACTACGTTAGAGGAGTCGTAATAAAGTCTTTTGTATAAAATATTTCATTTAGAGGAGGAATTATTGCGAATAAACAAACAGATTATTATTGCAAGTGAATTGTGCAATATCAAGCAATATGCTTTCTCTTGAAGATTCTGCGAATGAAAAATTGATACTGAAGAAACTAGAACAATAATTATAAATATTGGGTTGATTGAATTTTAATACCAGGAAGAGCTTTTAAGTGGAACTTTCTATTTTAATAATGACGAAGACGGAGTAAAATAAAAATTAAAACAATAAGATTTATTGCTAGCCTTAGAAATTATTAAATATGAAAAAATATAAAAAATTGATAGGTATAGAATATTATGATTGAATTGAAATACAAAATTGTATAAGTGAAATGTAAAATTGAATTGTTGCTGGCCAATTTTAAGAAAGAAATTTACAAATCAGTTAACTTTATGAATTTTCAACAATAAAATGTTTCTTATTTAAAATATTACTATTGATGTAGATTTCCCTTGTGCTTTTCTACAAAAGTAATTTATTAGCATTGTACCTAAAAAACTTTCCTAAAACCTCGTTCCGCTTAATATCATAAAAACACATAAGAAAATTCTCCCATTTCATTTCGATGAATTTGATATTTCCCCGAACCGTAATTTGCTGCTGCGAAATAGCTTCTTACATTCCCTGTATCCTTTTGGAATTACTCAATTATTTTTTGCAACCAAATCTCGGCTAAGGTGTTATTATTTTTTCTGGATAACGCGAGACGAGCGAGGCTAAATTAAAAATATAAGAAAAACATAGAGACTTGCTGTGCCCCGTGGTCTTACCATTGCTCGGTTCCTGTTGATTTTAGAGTGATGATATAATATAACCTTCCTCGATATATGGTATATCTAACAATGAAAAAAAGAGCGTTTGTGTCGAGCACACGTGTCAGAAGTGAAAACTTTTTTGCAATATTAAAAGATACCAAAATCATTGCCTTATTCCATGACATGGCGGTATTGCCATGACGCGACCTTGAAATTTTACTCTCAACACGCCTAAAGAAGTTTCACTTCCAAAAAAATTAAATCGGAATAGTGGTTCTTGAAATAAGCGCGTTCAAGCAAACAAACAAACTCATCAGCTTTATAATATTAGTATAGATTTCAATACTATCCATAGGCTTCTTTACGGCTATTCCTAGAAACTGAACTATTGTTTCAAAGGAATATAAAACTATTTTTATAACCTAGTTAATAATATAAATTATTCGAGTCTTGTGATGAAGTAGATAGGGAGATTTAATTAGTAATCAGAATTGTGTTTCACATGAAATTCATTCGTGTTTTGTTATTGTGGGATATGAATATTGATGAATAGATTATAAAGAAGTTTGAATGATGGTAACATTATAACAAATGTTATTATCCTAATCAATACTTTGTAAGTAAATAACACGACAGCAAAATAAACGCGAGAGTAAATAAACCATGATATTGAATTGATTATAAATTGAGTTGTAATTATAAGCTTTTGCGAATCTATATTATGTCGATTTCTGGATTGAGCACTTGACGTTTACGTCTTTAATCATACAAAAATGATGTATAATATTTACTTCTTTGTGACATAAGCTTCCTCAAACTTTAATCGAATCAATTCTCAATTCAGAAACCGTCCTTTTTGCAACAATAGATTTACCTACATATAACATTCAAATAATATGTAGTAAAATATGTATCTCAGTTTAAAAATGACAGCGGTTCGTAGGAAATACGATAAGTATAACGAAAAAGTCACGAAGACAAACAATTATCTGTCAAATCCGCCACAACAAATTGCTTTAGCTAGTCCTGATGAAACGTACCCCGAATATTATATGAATAAAAACATAATATAAACCTTATCTTAATGCCGTTGTGTATATTTTATCAAAGCGACTCTCTCGAGAGAAGCTTCATGAATATTTTAGGTACATTTTTGTTGCTACAGAATCCTATAGTCGTGAATTTTTTTCCACGTATAAGTATTCTCGCATCTTACCAATTCTAATAATGTTCTTCTTTATATTATTTTCGCGGCGGATGATTACAAGTGTTTCTTTTTGCGGCTTTTATTTTCTTTCATCAATATATGGTTTTGCGGTAAATATATTTTTGTTATATTGTTGCGTATAAATTCTTCTTGGTAACGCGGAGATTTGAATTGTGAATATATTATTATTTATATTTCAATGGGCTTATAAAAGTAATAATGAAGATAATTGACTGCCGGGGAGGTTTTCTTTAATTATAAAAAATGCGATGAAGTACAGGAATATATTTGTATTATTTGCCTTAATTTACAACAATAACATGTAACAATTGTTTTCGATTACAATAATTATTTTCTTATAATATTATTATGAGAAAGTTATTTATCGTTATTGGTCACTTTACTAAGTTCAAGAATGTCTTCGATACCTACATTCTGTCGAGTTTCATTACTAGTACAATAGAATTTCAAAATACTCAAAAAGTTGTTAAAATAACGTATCTAAATAAGTATACTTTATGTAATTTCTGTCGACGCAACAGCCGTGTCCGGTAAATTATATTGTAAAAAATGATTTTTTGATTGGACATACCATAATGACCGCATCAAAATATGGATATGGTATGGAGCTGATAAAATGTCAAAGAAACAAATTTGATAATCGTACAATTGTCAGTATTATCGTATTGGTATTAAAGCAATTATAATTTTAATCAGATTATTAAAAACACTTCAGCAAGGGAATTTTATGTTGTTGTTTAATTTAATGCAGCTTGGTGTTTATGACCATTTCACAAGATGTCAACACATTCATAAAACTAATTCTTACTATAAGCAACTTTTTTATCACGAAACGAATATCGTGGTCATGGCAGGTTGAACGTCGGATTAAATAATATAATGCATTTTATTATATTTAATTGGTATAATTTAACTAAGATCGTTTCAAAATTGTTTGAATGGTGTGATATAGGTACATAATACTGATTACCAATACCTTTATTATCCGTTCCTTCAAAATAATATTTTTAAATTCTTACGGCGGTATTATCAGCTCCAGTATTATATTTTTCAAAGTACGGCCAAGTGGACGTCCCACTCACGGAATGCTTACAAGTTATTGACCCCGCCCTATTGTTAACGCCATATGGCAACCGAAATTATCTTACGTCAAAACTCTTTAAAATAAACAATATGCGAAACTGTTGAAAGGTTCGCAATATGCTTGAGGCGTTCCCGTTACAAGGGTTGAGCGGTTTAAAATATTAAAATGTAGTTATATGGTTAGGTATGTTATCGAAATATGTAGGGCAAAGAGGATATTAACTGGAACTCGAAAAAACTTCATATCCATATGGCGAGGATAGATAACAATCGCAATTTTATTCTTTATTAATATTTTAGCTACCGAAAGACGGAATGTTTTGGATATCTCATGATTGAGATGTTATCTTATCGATGATGTTCTATGTTTTTATTTTTTGTTTTTAAATTGTATTCGCTTTTATTCAAAGAACAATGCTGTATTGATGACGTTCATATTAAGTACTGATCATGGTAAGTATATTTAATTTGATACAACTACGTCTATTTTTTTATCACCGCTTTAAAGACCTACAAATTTCGCCAAGTCAGCGTAACTCATACATATCCACAGTCGTCAAAACAATAACAGTTTCGCCGTTTCTGACAATTACGAACACATGGTCCGAAACTTTGGGCTATCACGCGAAATTGGAACAAAACAAGGGAACGAATTATTATCCAATAGACAAGGGTGGACGTGATAAAAACAGATCTTCTGACACATAATTACATAATTGCGCACCTCGACACCGCCTCAGGTAACGATGCCTACAAATATGGGTTAACCAGAACAAAAAAATTAAATTATCATTGATATTTTAGTGTGGATACGACCGCGACGGTACATTTTTCTCGTGTGAACAAAATGTTAGCATATTTTTTTGTATGTGTCGAAAAATATTGCTCAAAAATGTGTCACTATTATTCGGTCAATAGTTGCTTTTATAAATAATTGAAAACAACGACATTACTTACTAATTTCTTAGATAAATTTTGTCAAAAAAAAAGAAATAGAATTTTTTTTTCTGTACTTTCGTGGTGAACTACTGACCATAATTTCCAGAATTTATATGATCTAAATTTTTAACCTACCTATTCACAGACCGTAATTATTATACACTTCACGCGTGAAATCAACTGAATTATTTCAAGCTATGCCTCTATGTTGATCACCATCAAATAATTTTTGTCTTTGCTTCCATAAAATCCATATTTCCATTTCGTATAAGATTCAACCTACCCATACTTACAAAATAAAACATTAAAATTTAAAAATATCGAAAACAAAATCCACACTATTCCACCCTAATTCCCCGCCGAAGCGTTAACTTAGAAACACAAAGGGCCGAAACGAGTTCCAAGGTGGAAGTAAAATATTTTGTACCGGAATCGTTAATAACTGTACCTCGTACAGGCGCCAATTTACTTTTAATTTAAAGCCTGACCAGGATAGACGTTAACAAGAACCTAATTATAGTTATGGAGAGCAAACATGATTTCGTAGTTTGTTCGGCATATGGTGATTATTCTGCGTTGTTGGAGCTTATGTTATGAAGGATATAATTGAGAATGTATAACGTATTGATTTATACATACTCTATAGTATGAATTGTAAAGGTGTCTATCTATTGAAGCAAGTTTTTAGTGATATACCTAAATTCGGCAACGGGATGCAGTGATACTATTATAAAGTTAAACGTTACGCTACGTCTTAGTTTTCAACAAACTGAATTTAAAATAGTACTTAGTCCATTTCGTTAAAAATATTTGTGCTAATAATACTTGTGCTAATGTCGTATAATATGTCGTTAAAATGTTGACAATTGTTTATGGAGTTATCAAAGATTGAAGGAACTGTATAAAGCAAGAAGCTTATATCTAATACACTGGAGATTTCGGTATGAACATTGACGTGTAACAAGAAAATATTGCCCAGTTCATGTTTTTTATCACTTTCACACCTAACTTGGTATTGCCACTGTTAATACGAAGTTTTCCCAAGGCTACTATGTATGCTGTAATATTCTGTGCAAAAGGTTAGTTTTTGTATATGAGTTTGTTGATAAATTGCCAACAACGTCATTCAGAAGCATTGTTGGATGAGACAATTATTATTTATGCTTAATAAAATAAGTATCTGAAGTTCTGAACCAATTATTAAAAAGCGATACTCCCTGATTATGGGTAGTCACCATAATAAAATTGTAGCAACTCTCACTTTGTCAATATGGCATGTGTGTCAAAAAAATTGCGTCGCTTCGAATATTTAAGTTAATATTGTTGCTTATTTAATGAATATTTTCCGAATATAAAGAATGCATTGTATTGTGCAAAATTGCAGAAGTGTTTGGACACCAAATTCTGGCATAGAATTTCACAGGTATATTTACGTTATTTACAATATTCCTCAATACTCCTGCATTTACCTGTTTAGAATCATTTCAATGGCAAAAATTGTCTAATTTAGCATCATTTTAGTAAGCAGTCATGTTAAATTTGTTATTTCCCTAATACTTTATCATTTTTCAACAAGTTTTCAATAAACAAATTTAACAAGTAAGGTAACCATGATGACGAGTTTTTATGGATAGCGAAGAGAATATTTTGTAATAACAATATTATGATGAAAATTTACAACACCATTTTAAAGATTGTTACTAGTAATGAAACAACACACGACATCGGTATTGCACTCACATGTAGTTATAAGATTGTTCGTTTTTACATTGAAATTTATACTTTTTTAACTTACCTCATATTTTTTTT
>CAJQZM010032255.1:13250-38362 GCA_907164665.1 Colias nastes | reverse complement strand
TGACCCCCCCTACACATCAAAAAAACAAAATTGCGTCCTCTAAAAAATGCAAGGTTAGGGCTAAAAAATGTAACATTTCAATGGATCATTTTGTTAGCTGTCACTCGGGCGTTCTAACGAAGTATTGCTTTGTTACTTAACACCGTGTTCTATCAACGATGTGTTGGTCTTAATAGAAATACAACGTTCCGTTTCGCCTCTTTGCCTTTCAGCGTATTAAAGGGAATTTAATTTTGAATAGGTTCATTTCTATAGCGAACATTACGCATCATTGCCTACAAGTTTTTAAATTTCTTGCATTTTTCAACTGCTTTTTAGCAAAGATGAATTTGAGTTAAATGTAGTAAGATAAATCTCTACGATTAATAGAACAGTACTTTGTCATAGTACATCGTGGTTATGTGAAATATCACCACAATAATTAAACATATTCCTTTGTATCAAAACAAACTTTGCATACTATAATGACGCATCATCTATCAAAGCTTCGGATCCAATAATTTGTTACGCTTCTCTACAAGTGAATGTGTTCCTCGAGATTAGATATCAATTAATTCAAATTTCCAATTATGTCGATGATCATTTATTTGGAAGTGTTCACGGTGTCAAGTTATTTGGAAGAGCTCGATGTTCGGACGGTTACTAATAGTTTTGCTGTGTCTTGCATAATCTAGAGTGATTTATTATTTCGCTTGTTCGTTTTATTGGTGGTTTATTTCATCGTGTTTAAGAAATGGTACTAAAACTTGTACCGTAAAGAATGAAATTAAAAGTGTTTCTGCGATCTGAAGAACACTTTCTCGTTTACCTTTGCTATTTCTTGTTTCATATACTATTCTACATTAGTTGTTATATATTAATAATAATGCTTTATAATACCCACTTTAGCTACGTTTAGGTATCATTCATAAATACTGAATTTAATCGACTCAGTTTTTAAATTATGCCGCCCACAAAAAATCACATTATCACTCCCAAGCAGTTATACATATATTAATACGCATAGTCTCGTTATACATATGATTATACATTCGTCTTATAGCTAATGCATTCGAAAGTATTTCAAAGTTCTATTATAAAAATTGTCGAGATGATCACAATATATATTCTGATCCTTCGGACTTAACCGTGAAAGCGTGACAATATATACGTTGAGTATGTATTTCATTTCATTTAAATGAGAAAACAAGACAAGTATTCTGCACCAAAAAGCTTACTTCCTCATCACACCCAAAAGCATATTTGCTGATAGTAACACTTGGTATCTTTCCTCCTAATTTTTCGTTTCGTTATTTTTACCTTCTTGATCCCATGGCTACACCTCTTATCAATAACCCCATTCTGTTTCATATTAAACAAAAACACACGTACCGTTAATAGTACAATCACATCGAATGAAATTCTTCAAACAACACAGGAGTCGGGCGTCGCCTTGGGCGTGTTAATGCTAATTATTATAATCAACATGATTAAGCACCACATCCGTAATTGTGATCGATTGGACAATGGCACGGGCCACTGGAATCCGTCTCGACCGGTCATGATCACGATACTGACCAGTGACGAATCTATCAACCCTGCATGATAACATGATACAATACTGTCTTGGAGATTTAAAATGTGTGTACAGAAAGCGATATCCTATTGACGTATGGCAGGAAGTTGTTTGGTGGATTTACGTATTTACGATTAGTCTTAGAATCGCCTTAGGACTGGACAGATTGGAAATTAGAAGATTGTACCCGAAAGTGTATTAAAATTTTTAAGTTTTACGTTATTGTCCAATTTGTTCGTCAAATTTTAAAAGAGTAATTACTCTCCTCGTAAAAGAACATTAGCAGCATTGCATTACCGACTTAAACAAATGTGAATTAGAAAATGCGAAGAGATTGCTTTTCACTAATTGATCTTAAGGTGATGAATTAATTTTTCTAACATTTACGGCCCTTTTTAAACCTTCGTAATTTTTATATTATTAAAGTTGTCGTGATGAAAATTCTTGACAAGAAAGTTCAATAGTAACACAATACGTCTACCGTTTTAGAAACATGATTCCATGATATTTTCTCGATAGAAAAAAAATACAAAGTTCTCATTGTTATTTTTTTTTAATCTCTGGCATCTTCAAAATAACAAACGTAAAGTTACGACTTTTTGGATATTAACTATAAAATATACAACCTATACGTCTACCGAGTTAGAATTTTGAAATATGCGATGGTTTTGAAATAAACAAGAAATACTTGAAATTAGCGCGCGACCAGCCAATATAGCGAGAGCCGCCCTGTACCTTCCTACCCCGATCGCTGCACGAGTCATTCCCGCTACGGCCGTCACACGGGGAACTTGTGTCGCTCGCGCAATCGTAACAAAGGGTGACAACACGATAAGACAAAATGAGACAAATGGGGACAATAAAGAAAATAAGAAGAAGAAACATAAAGGTTGGAGGAAAAAGAATGCTTACAATTGGAACAAATTAATGAAGTAAGTTGGTTTTATTTTAAATTTGATGATAATTGTATTATAGACGATGTTTGATATGTACCCCTGTTTTAAGTACATAACGAATGTGTAAGATTTTTTCATTTATAGCATAGATAATCTTTTCAGAAATCCGGAATCCAGAAGGAAAATAAACCCACTGATTGTTCACAATGTGAACCCACTCCTTCGTAAGTACCTTTATTCAGTCAAAAATGTATGTTATCAACGCTCTACTGGTTTTATCGCATGATTCCATTTTTAGCAAAAAGCAACAAAGTGCAAAGAAATAAAAAATCATGGTGAACTTAGTGGAAGTATGGTGGACGTAATATGGAACAGGAGCTCATTGGAGTAGTATTATATTTAAAAAAAATACGAAAAAATTTCAAGAATTACATTTCTTAGTAGGTGGTAGATAAGTATGTTGTATAAAGAATTTGATGTTGATATTTATTTCATTTATACTTACTACACCTGTGCGGGAAATTGCTTAGTACTAAAACAGGTTTATATTCATATTTACATAGTAATGTGAGTTTTCATTTCGAAAAATTTTGTGTAAGTATATTAAATTGAGTTCCTGGGTGATCTGGAAACACAATTGGGCCCGGAAGATGGCGCTGCAGTCACTCCTCCTAATCACATGAATCGATTTGGATGAATATTTGTGTGCACATTTCATTGTTGTGGGATGATTGGTTGATTCGTTTTCACATTAGCTAATATTATGTATTTTTGTTGTTAGAAAGTAAAATTAATTTAATGTTTATAATACATTATTATTGGTATAAATAAGCCAGTGTTCGCCTCACATTGCTGTACCTGCCTACCTACCCTACCAGGGCCTAACTTTGTTCTGGCTATTTTATTTTGATTATTTGTAATGAATAATTACAATTATAATAGAGTGCAAAAAATAAATACATGCGTCAATATATTTTGTGTTTTTTTTAAAACAATTTTTTTATTTAAAAAAATATCATTCCGACCGCGGCTTTGCCCGCGTGGAATTAGGTTATATCGTGAATCCTGTTTTATCCCACAGAAGTGTTCAGTTCGGATAAAAAGTATCCTATGTGTAAATCCAGGCAATTAGCTATATTTTATCAAAATTGGTAATGTAGTCTTGACGTGATTAAGTAACAACTAACAAAAAAATATGCAAATTAACATCCAAAGTTTCGCATCAGTTTTACTTTATTAGTGATATCTTCCACTCTTGACTTTGACTGAGAAGAATTAGGGTTTATACTTTATAACTTCTTTCAGAAATAGTACCTTTCATTTCTGGGCATGATGTAATATCTACGTCAGCATCAAATTCTATCTAAATCAATTCAGTAGTCCGCGTTATTGAGTACCATTTCATTTTTTCAGAGTAACAATATTTTTTGTTATTTTAAAGATTATTTATAACCTGTATTAGTTATTTTGTAATAAAGTAAACATTACGAAATAATAATAATTATTAATAATGTCTAAGTAGTTGATTATTTGTTTATAAGCAAGAAAATAAAACCAATAAATCAACAATTAAATATATGTATAACAATATTATAACTGTATGACGACTCCATACATGTTTGTCCCGAGTCGGCCAGCGGCAGCGCGGCGAGTTTGCAAGAAATGACTTCGCGCACACCCGCGTTCGCGATAGCGAGCTATTAGACTCCGCCCACCAAGCAGTGGATTTTTTTTTGTGTATCGTCTTAATCGAATTGAAGTTTTTTTGCATCGAGTGCCTCTCGATTGCAATACCCGAGCACCTATGCTTTGATTGATATCCTGATCTGTATCCTGACATACTCTAACATAAAACTTATTCAATTAAAATCTGGTTACCATATCGTTCTAACGACAAAGGAGCTGCACATATAACAAGCGCATAAAGGTCCTATATTTTATACCTCGCAAGCTCCAGCGTTAGTTACGCACAACGTCCACATAGTAGCTGACCCCAAAAGCCTGTATCGGATCGTGACCCGCCCTGACCCCGATCTACTTACCAACTATTGTCTTTGCCCAACACTTGGCATAATTCGCCGATAGTTTAACACTGAAATAACTCTGTTGGGACACACGTCGCGTTAGTCATCAGAATTGATTAGCGGTATCATATTTATTGGATATTTTATCGTTGGTCCTGTGTAGTAATTTAATACTTGATCAGCGGGGTTTGCTAGCTATATAGCTAGCAGTTTGTCTACACAAGGAACTTATTGATTAAATTAACTCATAATCGAAAAATAAAATGTTCCTTCAAGGAAATGCGTATGAAATATGAATATTATAAATATAAATATAAATATTTCGGGACAATTTTCACACATGGCACGATCTGATCCCATACTAAGCTTTCGCTTGTGTTATGGAAACCAGATGGCTGATAAACATACATATATAATTTTAAATAAATACTTATATAGATAATTAACACCCAGACACAGAGCAAACATCTATGTTCATCACACAAATATTTGCCCCGGGTGGGGATCGAACCCACGACCTCTGGCTTTGAAGGCAGGGCCACTACCAACCAAGCCAACCGGCCAGTCAAATATACAAATTCGCTTTTGCTTCTTGGAACGTAGGTTGGAAGTATCCTAATACAAACTGTTCTCTTCCCCAGAACATTATCTAATATAGATAGTTGCTTTTTTTTTTATTTTAACTAAACATCTCCTGCAATTAATAACTCGTGAAGTGTGGATTGTAATGCCGCCGAACAATTGACCATGTTCCACTGTAAACAGAAAACATTAAAGATAAAGTCATATACTTCGTATAATTTGTAATCTAACTTTGTAGTCCACATAGCGGTAGAACTATAACACTAATAACATTGAGTTATTGAGAGTCAGTGTATCTTAAGGTCCCCAAATTAATAGCATACATTAATCACTTTTCACCAAATGTCATAACATTTCCCAATACTAATCGTGTTAGATCTCTTGAATGGTTCTAATTGAGCTCTGAAGGCATTGCTTCATTGGATCGATTATTTGAAACAATTGCCAAAATTTATTGTTACGCAAACATTAATGAGCATATTCGATGTTGTATTGTTTCGAGTATGGCCTGGATTAATGATATTATTGGTAGCCTCTTGACCTCGCTTGCGTTTAGATGCTATCACAGCTTATCTATGATTATATGTCGAAGTGGTTTGTCTTATGGAACTAAATATGATTGTGGTTCGCTGTAGGCGTTATGGAAAGTTGGTAGGTTTCAAGAGTTGTTTTAAATTCTTGAGGAATAGAAAAATAGAGCATATCTACTTGCTTCTTACTCCAATCAAGTCAGTTTATTAAAAGCCATAAATGAAAGATACATGTGTGGTTTTTATCCTAATGCGATGACACTATTAAAAGTTTCTGTAACACTTATTTTAGCAATAGGCTAACATAAAAGAATACTGCAAAGAATTCTGTTACATAAATTACAGGAAAACAGACTACAGAAATTTCAAACAATCACCTCGACCCGCACAAATCTTTCATTTTCCTCTACGCTAAATCTATTTTTAACTCTTCAATTCCCATGTCTAAGTTAATAGCAATTTTGCATTTCTCTTTTACTGAAATAGTTTAAATACATCTAGCGAAGACAAAAACAAAGAACAAAAAAAAAATACTACCCCCCATTTTTTTTTATGAGGGTGTCACCTACAGGTGACACTGGGCATTGTTTTAACTTAGGACTCTAAAGGACTAACGAGGTTTTTCTTTTTTTTTTGTTGGGAATAAAATATAAATTATTATGATAATATTTATTTATGAACAAGTAGAAAAAAAAATACATTAAGTACTTATTTATTGTGGAACATATACCAACACTTTAGGAGTAAACCGATATTGCACTTGGCGCACATTTTTCTAGTGCGTTGGTGACAGTACCTGCATCTACGCTGTGAGCCATCAACTGCCGAGTGGTCGTCCGCAGTTCCAGCACTCCTCACTTCTGTGGGCACTCTCATTTGTACTGAGAATATATAGGCAGAATTACGGTTGCCACATTCCGCTGGAAATCTTAGTAGGTCCAGTTAGTTTCATCAGCCCTTTGATCAGCCATGCATTTTGGCAAGCTGCTTCTATGCCAAAACACGTTTTTTATCCACAAATCCAATGCGATCTACTTTTATGATATGATCCAATCCGTGTTAGTTGGATACAATGGTGACGATGCTGTTGTCATGCCACATGGCGGCAATAATTTCATCAGAAGCTTTGTAAGGTCTTTTTTCTTCGGTATTTCGACTTCTTCTTCGTCATGTACACAATTTTCTCCAGAGACGAAAGGGTTACTTTGACATTCTACTTGTGTTCAAAGCATGCGACTAGAAAAATGAAAAATACTAGCGTCATTTTCGTCTCCACTATCTTCGTCAGTCACCACACCATCATCAGGAGGAAGTAAAATAATATCGCCTGGGTCTTCTCCGGCGTGCAACTCCTAGGCAATCTAATCTAACGTCAACCTGTAATACGTAAACAAGTTCTAAAACAATATCACCACATAGCAATAAGACAAAATATAAACAACAGTCTTTTTATTACTTACAATGAATTCGGAATAATAAAGTTATTATAATGCCCAGTGTCACCTCCAGGTGACACGGCATATTTTCAGTGCTGTAGTGAAGATGCTATTAGTTATTTTTATCATAAAATATATTTATATTATAGATAATACATTCATTTACTATATGTAATAAGAAAAAAAACAATACTTACTGTCGGGACATTTTTATATCACTTTACACTTCAAGGAATCACACAAACTCTGACTACCTCAAATACGCGCGAATCAACTAAACAGATTTGATATATAGCATATAGTTAGCTTTGCCAGAAAAAAAACATGGATATTTCAACTAATAAGCTTTGATACAAACATGGTAGAATTCAAAAATAAATTGTCATGTGGTAGAAAAAAAATATTAAACTACTGTCACCTACAGGTGACACTGGGAATTGACGGGTTAACTTCCCTATTATATGACACTTTTACGCCTCCCATTCAGCATCCAAAAATAACAATAGTTTTTACCAAATAGCATCCGAATCGTGATTGCACGCACGTTCTTACTGGAGATTTTGATTTCTCGTTTGTTTGGCGGTTTTTGTGTGAGGTTAGGGGTTTGATGCGGTTCATTCATTCGGAAATCGTCAATCGAGGTGTCGTGACCGCTGGCGGGTCGGGTCACGACGTGGCTACCGGTCAGATGGCGTGCTTCCACGTTTGTTACGGATTTTGTTAATGGAGCCTTTTGGGGTGAGAGCACGCGTGATTCCGAATTTGTGGGCTGGATTGCCGCTTGGGAAAGAGATGCGATAGTAATGCTGGTCGAAATATAACAATGTAATGAAATCCTTCATGTTCTAGAGAGGAAGTTAGAACACCACGCCTATTATTTTATTCAAACTTACGAAAAGTTACTAAAAAATATTTTATTTTAAACCAGTAACTTTAAAACAGTAACGGTAAATGTTAAAAATATGTACTTAATGACGTTTCAAAAGTGCTTCTAGAAGAAGTCTAATTGAATAAATAAATGTTTGAGTTTGAGTTTTGAGTAACGCTAAAATATTTATAGAAGGAATTATAAATATAATAAAAAAATATTTTACAAGTATTTTAAGTAGACTGCAACACAATCCTTTCTCTATATCTGCATCATTATCTGTGGGAAATTCTACGTGAAAATGTTCATACCCAAAGCCAAAAGTTAACGAGGGAGCCAATAAATAAACTTACAATTTATATTATGATTTATCGCTTTTATATATTAGGTGTTACGCCGACTATAATAGATAACTGTAATCGCACCACGGATACAATTAGTGCAACTATGATACATATATAATATCAATTTTCTTCAATAATTATTCTAACGAGTTTGCTTAAAATAATTGACATAGAAAAACATTTAAAATCCCAAACTCTAACCACAGAATACATAATAGTAGCTAAACGCTACAGAACGGACACTCTCCGCCTCCCGCCAAAATTAAACTTACCTCACCCCCGCGCGATCAGACATAAAATGGGCCATATTTTTCTGCAAGGACGATACGCAACGAAGATTGACAACATTAATCAAATTGACTTAAGAGCCCATGATTCTGAAAGTTTAGGCATTTTAGGCACTGAGACTCGCTCGCGCCCGGGTTGCGCAGGAGCCGGCGCGACATGAACTCCGGTGACCTATGGAGACGGGCGAGCACGCCACAGTATACATAAATCAGTAGTTCGATTTTATTTGCTATCGTAGGAATGTTGTTGATAAATAAATTGACTACTTATCCTATACCATTAAACGAGCAATATTTGCATATTTATATATTTGTTTGTATATATACAGTGTGGAAATTTTCGATGTGCCCTAAAAGGAAAGTATCTACTTGAAATACTAGGGATAGCAAATTTTTCTGAAAGGAAACATTCCTTTTTCAAATTTTATTTTATTATTCAAATCGATAGAAACAATATAAAAGATAATTTATTGTTAATTTCTCGTAAAAATATTTGCTCTTAGAAATAAAAATATCATGTTTCTTATTGTAGCATCAACATCATCTAAACATAAAGAACGCTTCTGGTTTATTGGTCTATTTTATAAATACATTTAAAGTTTAAAATGAAACTCGTTCTGGATACATTAATAATTTATTTTCTTCTGAAAATATTGGTAGGTAATAATAATTAAAAGTAAAACAAATAAAAAAGGCAAAATAATAATTGAATTTTGTAAATTGAAGTCTTGCACCGCAAACATGTACTTTAAGGACGCTGTCACATACATACCTATCTGCGTTACTCAAATTTAGGTATCTAATAACGTCGCAACGTGGTGCGCGGGAACATCACGCTCACGTAAACATAGCACATTCCATTTTATAGACCATCTTCATACTTGATATTATTTTATTTTTTTATTTTTATTGAAATTGATTCTAGAAGATTACTGGGAACTTTAAAAATTCATTTTGTTATTTTTATTAGTAGGTACGATCCTGATAAGTATGTTAGTGTATTCAACCAACTTAAAAAAGTGTGACTATTTTACAACAATTTGAATAATAATCAATTAATGAATTGTATTATTGTATACAATGTCGAAGCTTATTAAGAAATGTATAAAATACTTTTTTATGAATTATTAATTATTATCATACATCATAATATTATGTTACCGGCAATATATTAAACCCTTCTTAGTAAATGTATGTTATTCCGAGAAACGGTCGGAATGAAATAATTATAATCGTCACATTACCTATGATATCTTTAAATCTTAACTTTTCCTAAGTAGCAAATGTGGGTGGTTTTTGGGGTAGCGATTAACCAATATGAGGTCAAAACTAAAATCCAAGATGGCGCCGACGAAAATTTGAAATGATTTCGTCATGGGTGTCATTTTCAAAGAGTTGGAGTAGCTATTAATCAATATGAGGTCAAATCTAAAATCCAAAATGGCGCCGACGATAATTTGACATCATTTCGTCACGGGTGTCATTTTCATGGTTTTTGGGGTAGCTATTAACCAATATGAGGTCAAAATCAAAATCCAAGATGGCGCTGACGAAAATTTGACATCTTTTCGTGATGGGTGTCTTTTTCATGGTTTTTGGGGTAGCTATTTACCAATATGAGGTCAAAACTAAAATCCAAGATGGTTTCGACGAAAATTTTACATCTTTACGGCATGAGTGTCATTTTCAAGGTTTTTGAGACAGCTCCCCAATGTTACCGTCGATAATTTGGTATATTTTTCTTACTCCTTTAAAGTAAACTTAAATAAAATAAAATAACAAAAACGTTTACAACTACAGTTTTGTAGACAGTCTTAAAAAAACAATTTTAAAGAACATTGAAATGCATATTTAGAAATGTAATATATATAAAACGTAACTCTGTGGCAATCATGTTAATATTCTGACAAATATATTCGCTAAACTTTTTTTAAAATAAAGTTCATCTAAAACATTAAAACGAAGAGAATAAAATAATAAAGAGCGTGTGTGCCGAGATAACGTGTCAGAAGTGAAACTTCTTTGTCGAGATTTATAGATACCAAAATCACCGCCTTGCTCCATAACGTGACAGTATTACCATGACGCGATCTTGAAATTTTACTCTCAATGCGTCTAAAGAAGTTTCACTTCAAAAGGCTATTATCTGTGTACAGTTCCACAGAATTTGAATTCTGCTCGAAAAATATGTAAACGGTTGTAAGAAAAATATACCAAATTATCGACGGTTACATTGGGGATTTGTTAATAGCTGTCTCAGAAACCTTGAAAATGACACCCATGCCGAAAAGATATAAAATTTTCGTCAGCACCATCTTGGATTTTAGTTTTGACCTCATATTGGTTAATAGCTACCCCAATAACCATGAAAATGACACCCATGACGAAAATATGTAAAATTTTCGTCGGCGCCATCTTGGATTATAGTTTTGACCTCATATTCGCTAATAGCTACCCCAAAAACCATGAAAATGACACCCATGACGAAAAGATGTAAAATTTTCGTCGGCGCCATCTTGGATTATAGTTTTGACCTCATATTCGCTAATAGCTACCCCAAAAACCATGAAAATGACACCCATGACGAAAATATGTAAAATTTTCGTCGGCGCCATCTTGGATTATAGTTTTGACCTCATATTCGCTAATAGCTACCCCAAAAACCATGAAAATGACACCCATGACGAAAAGATGTAAAATTTTCGTCGGCGCCATCTTGGATTATAGTTTTGACCTCATATTGGTTAATAGCTACCCCAAAAACCATGAAAATGACATCCATGACGAAAAGATGTAAAATTTTCGTCGGCGCCATCTTGGATTATAGTTTTGACCTCATATTCGTTAATAGCTACCCCAAAAACTATGAAAATGACACCCATCACGAAAAAAAGTCAAATTTTCGTCGGCGCCATCTTGGATTGTTGTTTCATAAAAATAATATTTGTCATACTCATACAGATCAACCAACATCATAATAGTCTTCCTACTAGTACTTCAAAACTTTGCCGCTATTCCTATTCAACAACCCATAAAAAAGAGGATCTCAGGCAAGGTAATTTTTAAAACATAATTTTAAATCTACACTAATATTATAAAGAAGAAAACTTTGTTTGTTTGTTTGTTTGATTGTAATGAATAGGCTCATAAACTTACGGACCAATTTTAAAAATTCTTTCACCATTCGAAAGCTACATTATCCACGAGTAATATAGGCTAGGTTTTATCCCGGAAATCCCACGGGAACGGGAACTATGCGGGTTTTTCTTTGAAAACGCGGGCGAAGCCGCAGGCGGAAAGCTAGTTACAAATAATTGTAATATGAAACTTGTGTTGAATTGAAGAATAAAATAGAAAATTTTATTTTTTTACATTTTTAGTTCTTTCGATTCCCGGTCAAAGAAAATGAATTTTTGAAAATCTTTGAATGCAGTTCTATTTCTTTTTAAAAATAAAGGAATGTTTCCTTTCAGCAAAATTTGCTATCTCCAGTATTTCTAGTACTTTCACCCAGGGCCCATCGAAAATTTCCACACTGTATTTACAAACAAATATATAAATATGCAAATATTGCTCGTTTAATAGTATAGAATAAGAAGTCAATTTATTTACACCAACAATCCTAGGATAGGTAATAAAATCAAACTACTGATTTATTTATATTGTGGCGTGCTCGCCGTTGTACTTGCCGCTCGGTTCTAATTAATTATTATTATACGAGCGCGGCGACTACAACGTGGTCGGGAGCAAAACTAGCACAGGTCCTCCCTCGATGGCGTCCGGTTGGACTTTGGCGGCACTGGCGTGGTGCGCGCGAGTCGCGTTTTACGTATTATATTTTATATAAAAAAAAATAAGGGCTAAATTATAAATCTATCCAAAAATTCCACTGTAAAACCTGATTAGTAAATGAAAAGTAAAATTTTCATAAAAATAGCGTTTCCCTAATTCGCATAAAACTGAAAATGCTTTCAAAATCGATGCTACTTCTGATTTTTTTTTTATCGAGTGAAATGTTTAATATTGTGTTTCTATCCAAAAATTCCACTAGATCAAACGTTTATCTGTACTATATATTTTTTTAGGATTTTAAATATGATGATTTCTCTGAAAAAAACATGATTTAGAAACATGAATTTCGGTCTAAGGCCCCTTAAAGTAATTTTATTATTTTGGATTTGTGATTATCGTTTTTCGTAGAAAATGGTTAGATATTGTGCTGTTTACGGATGTATTTCATCAGAAAAACGCGAATTTTTTTTTACGCTAGTCACAAATGTGCCAACCATAAAGCGTTAACACACACATTTGCAGTCTCTACAGTGTGACTGTCAAAACGATCATTTTGTATGGAGTGTCCGGGGTGTGCTCTAACAATGACTTCGCGTAGCATGTAGATTTTACACGCATCACTTCTGCGCATGTCACGTACAAGACGACCGACAGATGGCGCTAGTTGTATTTTAAATCGCGCTATCGAAAAGTTTTTTCAGTACCGTAAGAAGACTGGGTTCTTGAATTTTAGTTAACTTTGCGCAGAGGCAATATCGTAACCAATGAGGTTAATCCGAGGTGCGATTATTGCTAGTTGAAAACTTTACCAATACCCCGCCGTGTGGACGTGAAATACCGTCCGCTATGGCAATTTTTGAACGGCCGTTAAGGCCTAATAAAGTATAAACCCTGAAACATACAGCAGTCAGCTTTAACTAGCAGAAGCTTTAGTTAAGAGCTAAAGAGATAATTAATAATCAATTATTTAATTGATTTTTGTAAAATATAAGATCAACAATAAGTTATAAGATTTCTTCTGTTGAATAACTGTAAATTAATTATTTTAGTTATACTTCTCATTAATTAATCGTACTTTAACCTCGTAAAATATGCATCGATTACTCATTAATGTAAACTATTTTAAAAACATGCTTGAATTCGAATGCAGCCATCTCCCACACAGTTCATTACATTACACACTACAACAAATGGCCGTAACAAAAAGGATTAGCCATCAAAACAAGTCGAAGATTACGCGTCGATCCAGATTTAATAATGTCAAAAAGATTTGACATTTACACTCGGTGAAAGTACAGGCTTATTGAGTGGAATCGATTGATCGACTTATAATCGTATTATCGGTTCACGGGGGGTCCCATAGACCGTGTCGACTTTATAAGTGTTGGAATTATGCTTAATGAAATGCTGCATGGGATTTGTTCAAATTAATTTGGGTCCGATTGAGAAATAATTTACGAGTTATAATTGCTTTACGGTTGGCTGGTTAACTGCTTCGGTTTGTATTAAATTGGTGTGTTGGTTTTTGATTGAAGTTTAAATTAAACAATCTGTTTGGACACATTCATTTGTTTTTGTTTATAGCGATGCGATAGTAGAATATGTTCAATATTCAAATCACATAGTAGTAACGTACTAGAACAAGCTATAACGTACTACGTATGGTAATAAATTATTGTTTATATGCATTTAATTATTATTTTGTTTCTCTTTGTACTACAGAGATCTTATACTTGGTTTGTGTAATTGTGTTTTACATTTAAACACGTTTTTATTGTTAATATCACCCTTCGCTTAAAACGGGTAGAGCCCTGTAATAAATAAAACGTACGTTGGCAAAAATAAATAGGAATTAAAACATGTTTTTATAAATAACATTTTAAAGTCGTTCTATATTTTTTTACTAAATTTAAGTCATAATTACCGTGTAATGTGCTGAGTAAATGATTGGGGAAAATAAAAACTTGAGTAACCGTCATATATCTCAACACTACCTTTTTGTATTTGTAGGATCACCATGATTATGAAATGTTTTAACTTATATAAAATACGAGTTGTTATTATGTGGACTAATAACTTGAAATAATAACTGATTACTTAATTATGTAGGTACATATTCTATTAAAATGTAAAACAAAGAAAATTCTTTTGGTTCATTCGTTAATAACAATTATTGAAACTAACATATTTGTATTTCAATATTAATAACAAATATATACCAAATACTTACCCATATATAATAAATAAATGGGTAATTATACCTTCCATTATAGTTAGATACGTAAGTTTAATTGCAGGTACCGTGTATTTAATAATATATTATATCCCTTAAAACAAGAAATGGTCCATGCATCTAGTTTACAAGCTATAAGTCCTCATTCTCACAGAGTCCTACAAAGTTTGTATATGTATGTGAATCCTTTATCCTACCATCGTGATTTATACGCTCTCCTTACTGACAGATGGCGGCGTAATGGCGATCGATTTACGAAACCGATTTTATAGTTACCTAATCGGTTATTGAGCTCGCCTTTATTAAATACCGCTGACGTATCGTCCTTTCATATAAAATGTATGTTGTACTGGAATCCGCCATCTAATGCCGATCTTAAAGCATGGACGTTGAGAGTTAAACTGATAAATTTACGTAAATATTATGCTCCTTCTAGGTATGTAGATTGTAAGAATTTACTCACAGAAGAAACATCTACTAAACCTACTTCATACCTACGTTATAACTTACACTAAATGATGTCAAAGCCTTATAATATTATTCTCTCTGATCTGATGCTATAGGGCTCCAACTAGAGTATGAAAAATAATTTTTATCAATTCTTATTTCGTTAGATATTCGTGTTATAACAAAAAAAAAATACAAAGAACTTTCAATTCAGAGAATTTTATTTTAAATTGTGTCAAAAGGCATTCACTTCACTGAATTTATTTCTAACCATTTTCATGTAGAGAGAATGAAAAATTGGTGAGTAAATGAGTGCAAAATTGAAATTTTATACAAAGTATTCTAAAAACATTTTACGTTTATTCCAACGCATCTAGAATAGTTTATACATCTAACCACTTGGTCGACAACGATTAGATCGGATTTATGTGGTGTATTAGAATTACGTCCGCGAGGCCCTAAACATGCGCGTTATCAGAAACATGCGTTTTGACCGCTACCGCTGCTTTTTACGATATCTTGAACGGCCCCACTCGTTTATTTATTTCACATTTACGTCCGAGGGTGAACGTCTAAATCCAAACGACACATATTTATGAGTCGACAGCTTCGACGGGTTACAAGACTGCGATAAAAACGTACATTTTGTCGCTTGGCTTTTGGCAGTTGGGTCATTTATTGCATACTTTTTTGAATCCCATTATTTTGCGCGCATTTTGAACGCGCTTTTAAATGTGATTGTCTTTTGTTTGAGGTGATCTTTAAACACATTTGACTCTTTATTTATTAAGATATTTGTGCTGAAGAAGTAGATAAATATACATATTACGTATTGTAGGTAGGTAGTAGCTTATTGTGTCCCAAAACTTAAAGCTGCTATATTTCGTGAAATGCTTATTAATGTTATCTAAAATTGCTTCATAACTTTTCTATAAGTGAGTAATAAATATAATAAAGCTAATATGTTTCGGTCAATTACGTAAATACCCTATTTCGGCACGGGCCAGTGAGCTAATTATTTTAAGTGTCAATAAATAATAAAGATGGCCGCGCGCCGTTGAGTGCTCGTCCATCTCTCTTATCTCAATTCTTAATGCGCCTCTTCGCTGGTCATTATTTTTTTGAATTTTGTTTTCTTTTTTCCCATGTCATCCAGTGGAAGTTTAAATTTTGTGTTGACAGTATGAAGGTTTTATGTTTTAATCTGGACTTTATGTTCGTTTAATCTGTAGCGTGGATAGATTATTTACCGCATTTCTTTCACCTTTTTATCTAGTTTATGGTGAGTCGCGTGTGTGAATCGAGCGATTTATGTCGTATAAATGATGTTTAATTTTGTAAGTGGTCTAAACGATTCGGCTTTCTGCCTCAAATTATCGACGACTTGAGGTGGTTTATGAAGTCATAACGATAAATCAAAAGTGCAACAACGATATTTTGTTGCATTTCCGAACAGGGACGGACCATCGATCACGGCGTTTGAATAAATTTATGTTACGTAATTGCGGTGTGCGTGCGCGCAAGATGGCTCAAGTTATGTTGTTTACGAATTACAAGCAGACTTGACTCTAGCTTTATTGCACCACCGATATTACAACGAAACAGACAAATTATTTGCGACTTTGGTGGTATATGGCAATTAAAGTAAGAAACCTGATAGAGAGAAATACAACTCTACCTGATAAAACTGTTGATCTTTCCTTGATAAAGCTATTTTTTGCGTCCGAGAAGAAAATCACTTTTTTAATGTTATTATTTTTTACAAAAAGTCTGCCGCTGGTTGCGTTATAAATTATGCACTATAGGCAGATTCACAATCCTTCCCGTTTTAATGGGTCTTCGTTGATAGTTTCGTTACATTTCATAGGTTACTGCTCCGTTACCCAAGAACCACAAAACACCGAACATAGATGTAGATTGTTAAACTGAGCAATTTAGCATGTAGCCACTATCCAATACAAAACAGACGGGGTCAGGGGTATTACCATGTCTTATAGCAGTATTATATCCAGTATGAAACAGTGATAGAGCTATACAACCTATACAGGGTGTAATCGTTAAGTGTGCACAGGCGATTATTCCGTAACTATCACAGATATCAAAAAAATTTAAACTGATATCGAAAGTACTTAACCTAATGAGTAAAATGGCCATAATAAATTTTTAAAAATAAAACGAGAAATATATAAAAAATTAACTTTAAACCCTCCCATACATTTAGTATGAGATATGAATATCCCATGTACATTTAATATGAAAGAAGCTTTTCTTTCTTTTTTGGTTTTCAGTTTAAAGTTTTTTGATATCTGCAATAGTTATCTACGGAATAATCGCTTGTGCACACTTAACGATTACACCCTGTATAGCGTTAACATTTTTCCACACTGGAATTAATACTGCTTTAAGACATCATGGTACGGGGCAGGTCTCACACTAGACTATCAGTTGTTGCGGTTAAGACAGGCGCGAAGTCTCAATTAGTGTAATCTTCATGACTTGGTAATGCACCTACTTAGTTGAAGACCTTCGGGTGTACCGTTCGACCTGTGCAGTTCACACTTTATGGGAAAATGTAGTAGAGTTTGGTATAAGATGGTTTATAAGGGTTTTTTTCACGGAGCAAAGTTGTTACTTTTGCTTGGTTCGTTAAAACAAAGTTATTTCCAAGGGACTGGTTTGCAAATCTTCTTGTATAGGTATAATATAAAAAAGTTCCTCTACATGAGTAGTGCTGAAGTATAAACCTGATCTGCAATACTACCTACGTATCTAATACGACTATATAAATGATTTGCCCAGAATTTAGTAATTTAACCTTAAAAATTAAAATTATTACAAACCGAGATTGCTGCCAATTTAACTTATTTCCAGTTTATAACTAATTGTGTAATATTAACTTCCATGCTTGCCATCTGCAACTGAAACTACAAAATCCCTTTAACAATTCTGTACTTTGACGAAAAATGCAGTTTATGCAGATTGCAAGTTTTTCATACACAATATCGACAGTGATGCAACGCGATCGATCACTTCAAACTTCCACGTGCTCAACATTCTAAGCTTCACAATATGATGAAGTGTCATAGCACACATTAGTTTCAATATCTGACATTATTGCGGTGGCGCCTCGCTAATAACAAGGCGCCGGCGCACAGGTGTCCCCTCTCATCACGCGAAATTGTCTGCTAAATGCACCTCTGATGTCAGCAACTGCTCGCCTTTGATCGAGCCGCGTAAGTGGATATTAGTGATTGCTAAATGTCGCTGTTACGGTTCTTTCATGGTGTCACAGTCAGTCACAAAATTTGCCAAATTGTTCTATACAAAAAGTATAAGTATTATATAAAAAGGATTGGAATTGATGTAGAATTGCTTAAAAGCCTTAAAACATATTCAAGAAGATACAGAATTACCTAACTTTATAGCACTTTAACTTATGTTATATAGACAGTTTCAGTGTGCTACAAAATAAGCCTCTCTGGTTATGCTATAATTATAATTGACCGAGAATTACGTTGAACGTCTTTATTCAGAGGACGAGTCTATAAGCTCTAATCCATGACATCGATAATAACTCCACGCGCCCTGACCCCCTTGGTGGAGTACAATCAAATACAAAACCAATAGGTACCTATATATAATATAATCTTTATTACACACATGTACCTACATAAAGATGATATTAAATTAAAGGAATTTCAAAAATATCCATTAGATACACCAAAAGTTCGTTTTGTAGTATGATAATATTATTATGACGTAAAAATGATCTTACAAAAAACAGATTTTTTATGTAGGTATATATCCTATAAATCCTGCAGAGATTTTTTTTTTAATGGAACCTTTATAGAAACATAATCGTCTCTATGCATGTGTTATTTATGCCATCTATCATTTCTCATTTATAACAACCAACTAAAAATTTACGATTACGCAATCGACTTTTCCACCAGCACATACTTTACGACCAAGCACGTATTCCTAAGGCAGGTGCATAATGCTAGATGTATGGTGATGTTGATCTTACACATTTAGCGTGTCGATATCATCTGCACCACGCTTAATCGATGTAATTACGAGTATTAGCGGTAATCTGTGGATTTACAAGATTATTCTCATATTAACTGGCTGGCTAATCAATCAGTCACATTGGGTTTGAATGATGCACGCTTACTGATATATCGTTTGTAACGATTGTATCACAGTGAGAACCAATCATTTTGCTTAACTTTTGTAATAATAATTTGATGGGTTATATACACAGTATGTGTGATAAGATAACATTTTGTTTAAGATAATAAAATTAAATTATTACTACACTCTCTAGATTTAAGATTTAACAGTTCTAATTTCTGTGTAATTGCAGGTATCGATATTTTAACCACCGAATTTATAATGGTGCTACTAACGCCATCTCCCGAAAAATACTAATAAAGAATAAAAAAATTAAAAATAAAATATTGACGATGAATACATTTTTTACATGTCACTAGATTAAATACTTTATTTACTTTGTATAGACTTTCGACAATTAACTATTTTATATCTGTTTCAGAGCTGCGACAACCCCGTGGAGGAAAAGCCATCAAGTGACAAGAACTTCATAGTGGGCGCGTGGCCGACCAGCACGCCGGGACATACCGGCTATCTCACTGTGGCCACACTACCACCAGCTTTTATTAGAAGTACGTACATATAGAAAATGGGCATATTATATAGAGTATAACTGCAACTGTTGAGCAGGAATTGCCCTATTCTTATTATATTTAAATTATGTTGTTATGCCCGAGTTATCAATATTGCACTTGAAGCATTACCTATTTTATTAAATTCTGTAAACTTAATTAATATAATTTATTTTGTTTTGCATATTTATCTAATTAAATAAAATAACTCCTACTAAGACCCAAAAAATAATAGTTATAACTTATAGAAGTATAAGACAAAGAAAATAAATAACTGTCAAACTATTGTACTCAGCCTTATAATAACGAAAATCTTATGTTCTTTTACAGCGAAAACAATTCCAGCCAAGACAGAAAATGGCAAAAATGAGAATCCTTCAGACAATTATGAAAGAAAAAGTGACTCAGACAGCGGAGAAGATAAATTAGTTGTCGACGAAAATAGATTATAAATATACACTTTGAATTAAATAAAAATTTGAATTTAAATATTTGTTTTTATTTTACCGAGAAATACCTGAGGACCCCAAAGTACAAAACATATATATGTATCTAATATTTATTATTAATGAAATATTTCATTTAAAATCAATTAAAGTAACACTCAAATTTTCACTTACTGCAGACTATATTTCTAGCTGTGATAAGAGAAACCGAGAAAACATCTAAACTAAACTCACTTTTACTATATTATTAATTCCAAACCCTGACGAAGAAAAGAAAGAAGGTATCATCTTGTAGAAAGACAGAGCTATTTTATTGAATAGGTTATCAGAGACTCGCTTTGAAAGCAATTTAAGAATAATCCTAACAGTAGCAGTAAGTACATTTTTCGCTGTCATCTGGTTGAATTTTCTATTAATTTAATGACTAGACGTGTGTAGGTACTTATTATTCGCGGCAAACTATCGAGTAGACGGGGTCGCAGCGCGCATAGTTGAATTAATTGACTCGCGCGGCGAATTCCGAAAAATGGACAACGAAAATTGAAGTCTACTAATTCAATTATTGTATAGCGCTACTGTCTACTGACTTGTTGTGGAATAGCGAATCCTCACACTACCACAATAAATTGTTGAGGCATGATGCCTGGGCACAGGCCTGGGTACAAAATATAACTAAAAATGGATATAGTTACGCCTGAATTGAAAATAAAGAATTCCTATTTGCAAGGAAAATGGCTACATTTTTGGCGTCATATAGATGATAAAAGTCCAAAATAGCTCAAAGTTATCGTACGGCGACCGTCGTTTGATGGTCTATGAAATTTTATTTCTACATGTAGGCTGGCGCACAAATGAACATCAACTGTGGGCGAACATTGGCTCGGGCTGTCGCGTGTACCTAATTTGTACGCACCTCATCACGTTTATTTAAGGGGGGTTAGGCGGTCAGCGAAAATTCAGCTATTCGGGCCTGAGGTAAGGGGTGAGGGGGTCCGCGTTTAGTATGGAATCAACGTGCTCGAAACTAAAAATCGTAAGCGCCATTCACATTTTTATCAAAAAGTGAATGAAAATATTTAGTATTTTCTAAATCTAAAACAGTCACGAAATCGAGAAGGTAAATACCTATGTTTTTGTGATTTTATAGGAATTATTATCGTAAAATACGGTTGTAATGAGCATTTATATGATATTTTAGAGGTAACTTCAGGATTTTTTTTTATCGAGCAAAATTTTTCTAATCGTGTTTTGGAAACAGTCATCCCATCACACATACGTTCTGTAATACGAAATATATACGAAAAAACATCAATATTTTCAATTATAGCTCATAGAAAACAGTCAATTTTGCCGTTTTCACCTACTAAGGGCCCTTAATTTAAGTGAATATTTTCTGAAGTAAAAAATTCGCGAATGGTTCATTTTACCATCATCACTTCATTTTTGTAAAAAAAGGGAAACACAATAAAAGACATTTATTTTTCATACATTTATTTAGGTTAAAATTCTTAAATCTACAGCATATAAATAATAGTACATACAAGCTAGTGTTACGGAATTCTTGTGAAGCCTCATTGGAAGTCAAAGACAGTGTATTATAGGAATAAAGTTTGGCAATATAGACATATCAAATAATTTTGCAAAAACACAAATAAATAAGGAAAAACACATTTCCTGAACTACAGTCTATAAATGGATCAATATAAATTCTAGTATACAATTTATTTTAGAGCCATGCTCTGTACTACATCCTTTATAAATATTGTTCTATCATAATATATATTCGATATACTTAGTTTTTACTACCACAGACTACATCATTGACGTTTATATAATCTACTATATAAAAATAAGTCGGGTTTTCCTTCCTGACGCTATAACTCCAGAACGCACGAACCGATTTCCACGGTTTTGCATTCGTTGGAAAGGTCTCGGGCTCCGTGAGGTTTATAGCAAAAAAAAGGTGTCTCTGGTGGCGAAACGGAGTTCGCCCGGTTTGCTAGTTGTCTATACTTGTATTAAATTTATTTGTTAATTTTATAGCCTGGTGCGTATGACCTTACCTTATTGTATTTTTGACAATGGATATCTTATAATTATGTTAAGTTTGGATTACCATAAATTTAGTTTATTGTTATTACATAAATTTTGCTTGGCACTTTTGGCTCCAGGCTTAAAATTAATTATCAGTATTTTTAACTAGTATTAATGAAATTAATAATAAGGATATAATATTTCGTCTTAACATGATATATTTAGTCATATATTTTAGTAGCCTTTACTTAGTTCCTTACAATTACATCACTATGGCTAATAATTGTTATAGTAAATATAATTATAGTTATAAAATTATGTTTGTCTAAGGAATAAAATATATATTCTAACTTACATCTATATTTCATCGAAATTCCGGAACGACACATTTCATTATTTTGATAATCTAACAAAAAAATTAAATTCATTTTATTATACCATTTACGATAAGTTTTGTATGACAAAAGTCACTTGTTGATTTGCTAACACACTATAAATTAATATATTGTCGATTATTATTAGAGGAACCTTGCACGTGTCACTTATTTTTATTTTTGTAAATGGCAAACAAAAATAATGAAATCGAGAGGTTGCTTATTTTAAAATTGATTGTGATGATAGTAATTTAAGAGAACATATTCGTGATTAGGTTTATTTAACAAAATTACCATTTCTCTTATGAGGACGTTAAAATATAAAGGAATTAATAATAATAATTGGATTCCAACCAAAGACGCGTATTAGATAAAATAAAGATTTAAAAATAACATAATTGTGTAATTGAACATTAGTGCTTATAATAAGTGATAAAATGCAATAGTAATAATGAGAAACATTTCGATAACATACACTAAAATAATTATTTATTAATAACTAAAACTATTTTAACTTTTTTCCAAGGCGAGAAATCATAAAGTGCATTATTATAAAGTAACTTATCAGAATGTTTAGATTAATTTTAAACTTTTAAATAATAAAATATAGTAGTAAAGTTTAATTCAAATTGCATATATTGTGTCCTCTTGATAATAGCGAAAAAAAATTACGTCATTTCCACGTCTTAAAATTGATCTAACTTTGCCAATAACAAAATACTCAGAGTAATCGTTACTGTTACTTTATATGATTGTTTTTGAATAAAACACTCACATTTAGCAAATTATATAATTTTGTTTCAGTACTTGTATATTTTTGTAAAGGATGCATTACACAACTTATACTTCTCCAAATTGCGATAATTTTTAGATTATACTTATAAATGTATTTACTTAATTTCCATAAGTCCTAATCGTCGTTATTATGGGAAGAGTAATCTAAAACCTTATCAAGTAAAATTGAAGTTAAAGGTCACAAAAAATAAAAAAATCGTCACGCCTTTAAACTCTCAACTTTAGTTTAAATTTTTCTTTTATTCTTTCTTAATATATTTATCTAAAGTCACTAAAATCTGTTTTCAATTGTATAGCTGGTTTATTTGGTCTTGATTCGAACACAGTTCTCGTCTGAGCGCCGGTTTGACCGCGAGCATTTTGACCTGCTTTTACCGCATTTTCCAATTTGGTACGAAGCTCGGAAGATTGCTGCATGATCGTCTTGAATTCCTGAAAAAAAAAAGATATAACTATTTAGTTGTGATGTTTGATTCTTTAAATTTTAGATTTACATGATACTTTAACAGTGTTTTTTTGCTTAAAAGTGAAAATCATAAATCAACAACCAAGAAATCGTTATTACACTTTTTGTAACTGCATTAATTACTCTATTCGTCTGTAGTGTAGTGGTCTTGGTAATTATAACTTCTGCTTTATATTATATTAATTGCAACAGACATATAAATAGAAACAAATTTTGCGGGTATCCAAACAAACCTGTGGATACTGCGGGCCAATCTTCATGAGCCAGTTGAGCGCGAACTCGTGCAGCGCGCGGACGTGCGGAGCCGCGTTCGTTAATGCGCTGCCTTCGCGCAAGTATGAAATTACTATGGGCACAAGGATCCATAGTAATTGGACACCTGGGAATTTGTAGATAATTTTATGAGCAAATTATGTTACGATTTAGATAGTGTAAAATTTTTAAATTTCAATTTTTTTTATAGCGAGGGAGATAAGTTTGATTCAAGTACCAAATATACTTCAAATACATATTTATAGATGTAAAAATGTACTTTAAATACACACACCAAATACGCTTCGCTACGTTAAACTATGTGTTCTACATTCATTTAACTTGTATAAACGTATTTGCAAGTTAATCTTACCTTTATGGGGATCATCTATAGCAGCACAAAAGATTTGATTATAATTTAATATATCATTGTAACAAAACTAATAATAATATACTCAATTATTCTAAAAATTACATTACACGGGTATGAATCGTAAAATTAGGCGTTGCTGAAATTTACTCGGTCGAGAACAATGGAATGAATAAAAGAATGTCGTGTTAGTTACACCACTTATAACCCAAGTCTTATCAGATTATTATGATTTTTGGTTTATAGTGTGGTTTGTCATAATGTATTACCGTCTAGATTATGAATACTATTTTGAAAGAAGTATCTTTGAGTTCTCTTATTAAATGTATTTTATGTATAAAATTTGAATAAATTGTAATGAATTTAATTGGAATAAAATATTTAAGCACTTTGACATTCAAAATATTATTATATTAAAATTTAAAATTATTATTATATAAAAAAAATTAGTTTAAAATTATATATTATTTTTCAGCAAATTGACATATTGAATTTAACTGAATGTAATGTATTTTCCTGTTATTGAAGGTGCAGTATACCATATTGTATTCAATTGTAAGCTATGTAAAATAATATAGACTGTATTCTTTGTTGGAAAATCATAAATATAAATAAATAAATAAATCTACTATACACCTGCCCCATACACGCGTACCAGGCTGTTGCTATATCGCATATAGTGATATAGCAGCTAAT
>CAJQZM010032253.1:0-26102 GCA_907164665.1 Colias nastes | reverse complement strand
AAGAAGTATTATGAAGTAAAAGTATATTTATACGTATTAAAAAAATTGATAAATTTTAGTTAAATTCTATCCTATGTTTCCAAATTCATTCAACCGTTTGGTCGTAATTGAGTAACAAACATACACACACACTTATAAAAAAATGGATTAATGTTTTATTTGTTTGTTTACAGGATATCCAACTGAGTGAGACACCGGTTTTACTGAAAATGATGGACGGCGAAGTTCCTGTCACCGTCATAGGATATAAGCACCATTGGGAAGTTATAGAAACCAGCACAGGACAGGTATATAATTAATATTTTCCATTAATTTAAAATATAAAAAATTATTTCATTTCAGGTTTAATCAAATATTAGTAGTCAGAAGAAAAATTCTCCATTCTCCTCGGTCGGATGAAAAATTACACAGGCTTTAGTTACTACAATTATATTATTTGTACCATATTTACAGTTGAATAAAAATTAACTAATACTTTTTTTTGTAAATGACTGTTTCTGAAATAAATAAAACTTACTTTCAGACATTAAAACGAGCGGATAGTTCTGAAGATAACGTTCCGCGGCGCGGTGCGCTCGTCAACGCGCTGCGCATTGGGGATGAACGGGATGGACAGCTGCTGCTGTGTTATAATCGTGTGTTTGATTTTAATTTATACATTTCCCAATTATTAAAAATACTTTAGTTCATTATACAATCTATAAATAAAAAGAAGATAAGCATTAAACAATTAAAATGTCTTAGGGTTTTAAATAATTCAATAGATATGAATTAATTCAGTTATTGAAAGAAAACGTAATACATAGTTGGATAGTTATAATCGTAACTATCACTTTACATATAAGGAGTTTAGTTACCTATTAAATACTCTACTCCAACGGAGGCGTCACTTCCTTATTATATCTATGTTATTTTTGGTATACATATTTGTGTTTCTCATAATATGGATCGGGAAAATGATTTTAGTGCTTAAAATTTATTAGTGCATTTTGTATTTTAGATACCTGCCATTTTGAAAGACTAACAAGCAAAGGTTTGGAAAGCGATAGTGAATACGACTTCCACTGGACAACCGTACCCACTGCTGTTGGTATGTAAATGTATTTATTTTAATAATAAATAGATTCTAAAATTGATTTGAAATATTTTTACGTTATTTTATTTATTTATAGTGTGTGCATTCCCTTATATTATGGCTTTTGCTGAGGACTTATTGGAAATCCGGCTGGTTGCTAATGGTTCTCTGGTACACGCTGCTTGCATTCCTGGTTTAAAACTACTGTGTGGTAGAAAGGTAACTTGAAACTTAAAATAAATATTTAAATATTCGTTAATAATTAATTTTTTCAATCCCTGATTAAATATTTTAGAAAGATGACTTAATATCTAGTATAAGAAGGGTTATTAAAACAAACTTTAATATTTTGATTAATAAAGTTTTGGACATAAATGTCGTAGAAGAGTTATAAGTGAAGACTTTTTTGAATTAACTTGTACATAAACTTTTGTTTGTGTTGTGATCAAAACAAAGGCGCAAGTCGCAACGGTATACACACACGCGCGTTTATACTTTGAACGTCGCTCACGCAAGTCAGCTGGTGCAACCTCTTTTTGCTAGTGGGATCTTTTAAAAAGACGATAATCTTCCTATAATGTTCTACAACAAAAAAACGATACTCCACTTTTATAAATTAAAGACTTGGTCAGCCTTAAATAATATAATACTAAAAATCTCTAATTGTCTAATTCTAATAAGTAATCTGATTTCTTAATGTAAACACTCGCGTAAAATACAAGAACTCTCCGTGTTATAGGATATATTCTACGTGGCATGTGCTCCCGAGTACGTGCCGCTGGGGCGCGACATCGAGCCGTGTCTACACGACAGCTACGAGCTCGCGCGACTTGCTAAGTACTCTGTGGACGACGACGATGCTGATAGGTAATGTATTAGATAATCACTACATAGTATAAAACCATTGTAAAACAAAGTCGCTTTCTCTGTTTCTATGTCCCTATGTATGCTTAAATCTTTAAAAATACGCTACGATTTTTCATATCGGACCATGAGATTAGCGCGGTTCTACAAACAAACTCCTTCCTACACCGCACTCCTTTCATACAATTGTTTTAACTATAGAAGTCACTCACGTCCTTAATTATAAAGAAAAAATTTACGATTCTCAAAAAATTTAACTTATACCACTCAGATCTATCAAATATCGTGTTATAATAAAGACTAGATTTGCATCAGTGCTTAGAAATACAACATTAATATGCCCAAAAATCACTGAACATCATATTAAAATACAATATTGAAAAAAAAAGCTAGAATTATTCGAATAAATACACCAATTATGTTACATAAAACCAATTATAAAAAACTAGGTTGAATAACAGTGCGTGTAACAACGTCTAGACTCTAGTCGATAAGTTCGTAGATGCGTAGCGCGTAGCGTGTCTACACAATAGCTACGAGCTCACGCAAACGCAATAATAAAACACTACGTACCCAATTATATATTTAGTTCAGGATCCATCGCCCATTTTTGCACTTGATTACTATCAAGCTAATTTTCCGTGAGTACCTTTATTTTGATGAGACGCCCAATAATTTCTTGTACGAAACTCTCGATTGTGGTCGCTTACAGAGGTAACAAGGATAAAATGTTTTGATTTGATGGTTCTCAAATATTTATTACGCAATTTGTAGGACAATATGTCTGTTGAATTATATAAATATTAAATAAGTGAAAACAAAAAAATCTGCTGGTTAGTAATCATTTATGATGACCTCGTTATCGATATGTCGTGGCCATATCGTAAATTTGCTCATTTCATGAAATGCGACCATTTCGTGAAATGGCCAATTTAGTTTGGCCACATCATGATGTGGCTTGAGCAGATCAATGATAAGAAATCGTTTCACGATATGGCCAACTAAACGCGCGGTTTTTTCATGAAATGATCAAAATTATTTGATCATATCGTAAAATAGTTACATTAATCATTGGTAGAGGCGCTGCAAGCTCTGTGTTTATGTGATAAGATGGCGGCCGCTGGCGAAAATTTAATTATTCGCAGTTAAAAACTTCATAATTCGTTTAATAACAATATGAAGAAAGTCATAGCAAAGAATTTACGACGGTTCGAGTACTATGGAAAATGTGGATATCTTATATGTATAGAAGAAAAAATGCGTCTTAAATAAAATAGTTTAAGACGCATTTTTTTTCTTTTAGGATATATATTTATATATCCTACTATAGTATTATAATTGTTTGTTTTTTAAAAAGCGATCCGCTTCTGGCACTCGCCGGCCGCTGCCGCGGCACGCTCGCTTTGCTCGCTCGGCTCGTGCGTTGTTTATCAAAGTCTAACCTAACCTAACCTAACTGTTTTTTATTGCAAAAACGATTCGCTTCTGGCATTCGCCGGCCGCTGCCGCGGCACTAACTTAAATGACATTAAACAAGTTTTTAGAATATTCTGATTTTTTTTAATATTTTATGGACTCTTTATATTTTATACGATCTGGCCAAATTTGGATGGCCAAATCGTGAAGCGTTGACGATTTAACGATCTGATCAAACTATGTTGGCCATTTCATGAAATACGACCATTTCGTGAAATGATCGATCATATCATGAAATGAGCAAATCTACGATATGGCCACGACAGATACACATTGGAAAGAGGGGACTCTTTGATCAAACCATAGATTTTGTAGGACAAATATTTTTTCGAATAATTTAGATAATTATCTTGAGATTGAACAAAAAAAAATTCAGTTAGGAATAAATATTTGAGAACCATCAAATCAAAACATTTTATCCTTGTTACCTCTGTAAGCTACCACTATCGAGAGTTTCGTACAAGAAATTATTGGGCGTCTCATCAAAATAAAGCTACTCACGGAAAATTAGCTTGATAGTAATCAAGTGCAAAAATGGGCGATGGATCCTGAACTAATTGTTATCACATTGAGTGCTCATGAATGTACAATATCTATCAATTGAAACCATTCCGTGACCTGATAAACAGTATATCTTATAGTGGTTTTGGCTTAAAAGGTAATTTTAGTTTATAGTTCTTAAACTGTTTACATGAAGCCAACAACACATTAACGAGTAGGTATTTTATAAGAAAACATTGAAAATATAACACGATCTTACTCATAAACGTGCCAGTAGCTAATTAATCACTTAAACTTTCACCTTTTTTTGGTTATCTGCTACAATAAATTATTTTAACTAGCTTTTATTACGTATACTATTAAACTTTTTCTAAGTAGCAACTTTTTATTAATGTATTTTCTTACTTTCTAACATGTTTTAATTAGGTCGAAGTATAACTTAGTATGAATTATAATCACTTCACTACTAATTATTTTATATCATGAAACTGGACAAAAATACGAAGATAAGGTGACACGACATTACTATAGCGTGCTATAGCTATGGTACGAGGTAGTCTGTTGAGGGAGATCGAAAGTGTAAGGCGAAACTTTTGTTTATATGACGCTTAACGTTTACGTGAAGTTAACTGAATTCATGATCGAACATGAATTCAGTTAACCAATGATCGAAGGTGTATCCGAAGCTCTTGTTTATATCAGGTTATCATTAATTCAGTTAGTCTTGAACATTTCTCCCAAACATTCTTTTGTGTTTTTATTCATTAAACGTAAATAATTACTAAACAGAACCGACCAAAACACTCGCACACCCGAGAACAACTCCGCGTCAAGTCGCAGCAGTTCGATCTCCTCGGAACAGGAAAGCATCCGCCCGCCGCTGCAGAGAATGACGCCGATATCGCCGCCCACTTCACCACAGGGTATGACATATTATTATGTATGTTTTAAGTGTATTATGTAGATAAAACTATTTTTCAACTGTCTTTGGGTTTATGTTTAATACAAGTTGTATGATAAGTATTGTATGTATAAGGAAAATACGTACCTTCGTTTACTTAGGTACTACGTAGTGTTTAACCAGCACCGATCCGAATCCGTTTACACTATTTTTTTTTTTTTTTTTTTTACATACATAGATTCCTTACAGCTATTTGTATTACAATATTTATAATTAACTTTAACAAAACAATACGCCAATAAAAAGGAATACCAATAATAAGACAATTAATGTGACAGTAGTTTTACATTAATTATAACAATGATAAAGTGGAAAAAATTATTATTATTATTTTTTTTTTTGGACATGATATACAAAAAAGAGGAAAACGTACCCATTATAGAATGTTTGGTATAGATGTGTGAATGTGTGTACTGTGTGTGTAGTGTATAATGGTGTAGTGTGGTGAGAATGTGTAAAGGTAAACTAAGAAATTATTGAATTGGTGATGTCTGTTACTGCTTTTTTAAAACTGTTACGGGAGAGATGAAATATGTCAACACTTGAGAATTTCTTGTTGTAAATATCAGGTAGACGGAAGAGTGTAGAATTTTGCAGGTGTTTGGTTGAAGCGAGGGGAACCTTTAATAGTTGGCAATGCCTTGTTCGTAATGACGGTGTTTGTAGTGAGATATTACCGAGAATATTTGGACAGTCCAGTCTATTACGCATTATGTCGTAAAGCAGCATCATGTCGATAATATCTCTCCGTTGTTCGAGTGTATTGATCCTTTGGAGAGAGCATCCTTCAAGGTAATTAGCACAAGAGGTCTTCGATATAAAATTAAGTTTCCTAATAAATATTTTTTGAATATTTTCCAAGCGGTCAATATAACAGCGATAAGAGGGACGCCAGATCGGACTCGCAAATTCTAGTACGCTTCGCACATACGAAAAATACAGCACTTTTAAACATAAGATATCTGTGAATGCATCACAAGTCCGAAGTATGAAACCTAAATTTTTGTACGCTTTTTGTATAATAAATTCAACATGATCGTTATGCGTAAGTTTAATGTCAAGGATAACACCTAAGTCTCTAACCTGTGTTGTTCTTTCGAGTGATACATTATTTAGTTTGTAATTGAAATTAATGACATCCTTTTTTTTCCCGGTAAAAGTAATTAATTGGCATTTGCTAATATTAACAGATATTTTATTAGTTTTGTAATATAGTGTCAGTCGATCGAGATCGCCTTGCAGCTTAATACAGTCTTCTAGACTGTTGATTTTTTTGTAAAGTTTTTTATCCTCTGCAAATACAAGGAACTTGGAATCAAGAAAACAATCAGATAAATCGTAAAGAAATACGTTGTATAATAAGGGGCCGAGATGCGAACCCTGCGGTACACCGGATGTTACTTTAATAAAGTTTGATCGGAATCCACCGATAACTGTAGCTTGATGACGATTCCTTATGTATGATTCAATCCATCTAAGGAGGTTTCCTCTGATTCCGATGGCATAAAGTTTCGTCAACAATATATTATGGTCGACCCGATCGAATGCCTTCTCGAAATCAGTATAGATGACGTCGACTTGTGACTTGTCATCTAAATCCATATTGATAGAATGAGTAAATTCAAGAAGGTTGGATGTAACGCTACGTGATTTAATGAAACCATGATGATTATGAGGAATACATTTTAACGCTAAATAATATATGTTATCATAAGCGATACGTTCCAAAATTTTACCTAATACATTAAGAATAGATATACCTCTGTAATTTGTTATGTCCAATTTTGATTTACTTTTATGAATTGGAACTATTTGTGCTTCCTTCCATCGACTCGGAAAGATACCAGTAGTTACTAATAACTAATTATTTATATTACAAAGGGGAATGATTTAATTTTTTGTTATTTTTTTTTAACAATTAGGTAATATTTGCTCCAAATTGCTTATTCGATTTTAAAAATCATTTTGCCAGTAGAAGTACACTTACCGATTAACAAAGACTACATTTTATTTTTTGTTATCCATATTGAGCAGGACAAGCAGCTAATAATATATATTGTATATTTTTTTTATATTTATATATAATTATATTTATATATAATTATATTTATATATAATTATATTTATATATAATAATCTCCACAGAGAACAGCGGCCGTTGTGTGCGCATCTACAAGATCCCGCAGAGCAACCTGAGCGCGGCCGCCTACCAGCGACAGTCTGTCTCTGCGGACCATGTTGTGTGCTCGTACTTTAATGAGAGGTATGTACTAAGGGCGTATTCAGAAAGAAAGCTTGAAACTTATAAGTGCTTATCGGCGCTTATCGGCGCTTATCGGCGCGTGTTCATATATTTTCCTGCGCGGGTTAGTTACCACTTACCAGCGCTGACAAGCGCCGATAAGCGCTTATAAGTTTCAAGCTTTCTTTCTGAATACGCCCTAACCTGTTATACCTTGCTCTGAATCGCGCAAGCCAAATGTTTTGTTATAGAGCACATATACAACTTTCCAACATTATTTATTAATGGCCTTAACGGCCGGCCAGTCGAGTAGACTCAATATATTATCTTTTTCGATGGAGGAAATCAACCTTCCTTCCTAACCCCATAACTAACAAATAAACTTGCAATAAAAATAATTATACAGTCGTACTTTTATGTAACCATTAATCATTAATTATAAGTGCAATTAAATACCTATGTTGAATGATTTTATGATTCTATAAGAAAGATAGGAATTGAATTTTGTAAATTCAATGGATATCTAGAGATAACATTTAAAGTACATATTTGATATTACTTTTGATTATTTCAATACTATCTATTATTTATTACTATTATAATTATTATATTCTTTATTTCAGGCCAAATAGCATACGACAAAAACTAGCTGCGTTACGTCTGGACAGCAAGTCGAGAGGAGGCGGTGATGAAGAAGCCAATGATTCTCAGCACACGTCTTATAATTAAACTAATTGCACAAATACCTATTAAAATAAGTTATTTTAATTTAAAATTTAGCATATACATTATTTCTTTAGGTCATATTATAGAAGAATAAGGAACAGAAAACAACTGGATATTATAATAAGATGTTTCCATTCAGAAAGTTATTTTTGAATGTGGTCACTGATGAATTAAATAGAAAATAAAAATTGTGTTATTTATATTGGTATTCTTAGTAAATTACCTAATCTATGTTGAAACTAAACTATAATCCTATAATCAGTTAATCAAACTATATATAGGTAAGTAAGACTATTTACACTCAATTTTAATGTCTTTACAAGACGATGGTCATGGATGTTAGCCACAATAAAATTATACAAGATTTATTAGAATATTATTTTATTCATCCATATAATATAAAAATCTTTTATATTCATTCCTCATTAAATAATACAGTACTTAACTGTAAATAGTGTTTTCTGTAGACGAAAGTAATTAATTTTAAAAATATTAATTCTAAACTTAATTAATAAGGTCGCTGTGAGTCGCACAATTACTTGTAGGGACGGGCTAAAAATATATGTACATATTTTGAAGAGGAGCGTCTATTCCATGTTCCATGTAATCGATGTCTAAAACTAACTAAAATTATTTAAATTTATTGGCTGCTTGACGCACTTTTCTAAGAAATAGGTCTTTATTTCTTAGTTTAGTTACTTCTTATAGATAGAGAGTGATAAAAGAAAGACTGGAATTGGAATGACATCTCTAAGTGGTGGGCTATGAAAGAAAAAACATCATCGATTTAAATAAAATGATAGTATTACGAAGAAAGGTAATATGGTAAAAATATGGTTCTTCAATAAGTCATAAAGAATAGGTATGGAAGTGCATAAGTATAGGTAGCTGAATTTTTTAAAAGAAACCATAAACTATGTCATTAAACTTTCAAAACTAAGATAATTATTTAATATTGAGCACCTAGGCATTAAATTGCAATGGGCGCCAAAATATATAACGTAAAAAATGGTATAATGGTACCTAGTCGTTTCACTAAACAAGCTGATGCATTCATTAATTTTATTCGTAGATGTTCATCTTGGTTTTTAATAGAAGAAAATTGATGAAATTAGAAAAAAGGTAAAAAAATATAGTACATAATATTATTAATGAAACGATATGAATGCTTAGATCAAAGAGTGCCATTAGAACTTTCAGCGGCGCTGCATTAAAAAAATAATACTTTTCAAGTAATAATTGTTTCAGATAAGTATTTCTATTTGACTGTCATAATATTATAATAGAATTAGGTTAACGCCGCACTATATTAAATGCTCATAATTTTTTAACACCATAATGATTACACTGCACGTTCTTAGAAATGTATCATAGGTTTCATAGGTTGTAAATATGCTGAAAAATCTGTCTGCACTATGTTAATCATAAATGTTTATATCTAGTCATGTTATCTAACTGACGTCTAAGACAAAAAGTGATGTAAATTAGATTTTTGGTGTTAGCTTAATAGGAATTATTTGTTAATAATAAATAATAACAGACATGATGTTCGACATCTTTGAATATAAGTGCCATCCAAATAATTGGTTATCTTCATGATATCTTTCTAGATTTTAATATAAACAAATTGCGATGCAAGAGAATTGAAGTTATTAATAGATACCTACAGTATTTCCTTGTACATAAAATTTATATTTAGTACGTTCATTTGAATAGGATCTATCTATGTTTAAGTAGAAATCTGATAATAAATGTTTTAAATATAATTATACTTAACTACGTACCGATAAATAATTATTAATGTGTCTATTTACTACTAAAAGAGAACCAAAAGAAGAAAATATAAGATTAAGTAGAATAATATGAGTAATCTTAAAATATTGTTATTGCAGGATAATATGAACATATTGGTAAAATATGACGAATAACATGTAATATTTTTATCACAGACCAAAAGCTAAGTTATTTATTTTAATCGAAAATATTTATTACTATTTTTATTAAAAAGAATTCCCTAAACTCTGTTTAATAATTAATACCTTAGTATAATATCAAGGTCCTATTTGTAAGAACTTCGTTCCTTCAAAAAAGAGAATACATTTCTTAAAAGCCGACAACACACAAACATTAATGTAACGAAATCAGTAAATTGAAATCTCATTGAAATCATACATTTCATATGACAGGCATTAGGCAGTGCTCGGAATAAATTGACTGATAGCAAAAGAAATTGTCCAATATGGCTAACATTAAAATACTACTACTAATTACCTAGTATACATTTACAGCAAATTGATATTAAATTCTAGCTTCTATCTCTAAATGTTTCTTCGTATATTCTAGAGTTTAAAGAAAATAAATGTACAAAATGTGTGCAAGTGTAATTTTAAATACCTCCATTATATGTATCATATTCATCTAAATGTTTTATATTTTTAAGATGGAAAGATTATTTTTTATTGTTGTAATGGCGTGAGTAGGCCTACCGATATGTAATCCTAAAATGAATCTCAGTAGTATATGAAAAAAGATATTATTTTGTGTGTATATTAGTAGCAATTGTCTATGAAATTGTTTGATGTTTGAAATGAAAGGTCTCTTAAGTGGAGTCTAGTAAATGTTAAATTATTATGAGAATTATTCCGTTTGCAACTGGTGGCCCATGGTGGCCGACTACCAGTTACCACTGTCTAGAAAACTATTATTTAGAATAAGTGTAATATTATCATAAATTATATTCATAATGTTGAAATGTTCCCAAATTATATGTAGCTAAATAATAAATATTATGTAGAAAAATTGTTATTTTCATTGAAGTTTAAATAAAATAAATGTCTGTTCTATAAATTAATTGTTTTATTTAATTACAATATACAATAATTCATCTAAATATACCTTAAAGTATACAAAAGTATATTCTATAATAACTTAGGTTGTTGCTTTAATACTGTTATATCCAAAAATTTGGGTATTTCTTGTTGCGGCTTTGGTGGCTGGCTATGTGGCTGTGTGTGGTTACCTAAAAATAAATGTAACATTAATATAGTTTCCATTGTGTAAATACTTAATAACTATTAATTTATGAATTCAGTTCAGGTAGTATTTATAATATAAAGAAACTACATATATATATAAATAACTACATATAATATATAAATACTATCTGAGTATAAGTTCTTAATTAATTTTAATATGTTAAGTAAAGGGAAAATTTATGATCAATATTAAATATCCATAAAATTATTAAACGAAAAAATTGATAAAAAATATTTTAAATACCTATAAGTTGAAAATATAAACTTGTGTTAATTTTTACCTTGTAGTATTTTATGCCTTTCCATATAATTTTTCGTAGCAAAAGACATCTCAGTTGATGCCGTGGGTTTGTTTGTGGCAACATTCCCTAGTTGTTGGCCATTTTGAAGGTATTTAGCAGCTAACTGGTTCATTTTTAAACTTGTATCAGTTGTAGCTGTAGTCATTTGGGGTGGCTGCATTTGTATTGGATTTTCTCCAAATGTCACTCTGAAAATTTATTTATTTTGCATTAGAAAAATAAAATTGTTTTATGCCTCTGGTGAAAACGCTCACGACGCGTTTCGAAATCTGCACAATATTACAAACACCCTTATTTTAGGTACTAGTTACTTCTTAGTGAAGAAATAGTTTCCCAAAGAATGATTTTATATTTGTAGTTGTGTATATTTTATGCATCTAAAGACGTAAGAAATGCCCCACTTCTTCGAAAATCCGCGAAATGCACTCATTCAAGTCCATGGGAACGAACCGCGTGAGGAATAAGCAGTCCGTTATTTTATAATTTGTAAAAATACATACCGTTTAGTCACACTAACATTTGTTTTGTCAATTTGCATTAAACATTTTTGCTTTGCATTTCTGTACAGAGCACTAGCCGATGAAGGCATATCAGAATCTTGTAGCATTCCATTTACTCGCGTCTGAAAGAAAAGTATAAGAAATCAATAATTATGGAATGAATCCAAAGGTCATTGTATTTTACAAGCAAATGTACCACATATAAAAATACCATAGGCACATATTTCAATGACATTCAGGCTTTGCAATAAGGCTAAGGAAATTTTATTTTAAAGTTTATAAAACAAGGAACAACTCTTTTCTGTCTTGTTGCTACATTGCTTACAGCTTGTAAATATACATAATGTATACACTGACTATTTTATTTGAAGCTTACTCATAATAAATATATTTTCTCACCATTACTTTATTATAATAAGTCCAGCCAACATTGGATGGATCATCACTTTCTGTGTCTGAACTGAAAAACACGAAAAAGAAATTATTCATTAATATTAGAAAGCATAATGAACAAATGAAAAACTATATTATCTAGCAAATCTATTTCAAAAATAGCTCATAGTATATACATATATTTTATTATACATGTTATTTAAGCACATGCTATTTAAATTAATTTAGAATTGTGTTCTTACTCGCTATAATCTTTAACATCCAAATACATGCTTTGTTCTGGAGACATCATAGGAGTGGTGGCATTATCCACTTGGACATTATACAAACTGAGCTCATTAAATGTTTTATCCTCAAATCCAGTATTCCTTGTCATTTCATCATTGTTGACGGCAGAATTATGAATAGACGAATTTGTGTCATTTTTCTTACTTATTCCATCTAAAAAATTTATATTAACAGGCTGCGCTTTAGACACAACTTCTTTTATACTGATTTGTGATCTATTGCATTGTATCTGCGCTTCACTTTGCTTTATTACTTCTTTATTGATAACTGTAGATGTTCGAACCATTTCGAAACTAGTCATAACACCAATGGATATTTTATGTTCTTCACCATCAACTGATTTCAAAGTAACATGTTCGGTAACATAGTTTTGGAGAGGTGGATTTGCTTGATTATTCTCTTTTCTACTTGCAGCTATGAATTTATCTACCTTCTCTTGTAATAACTGCAATTGTTCATTTTGTAGCTTTATTATTTTAAATAGATCTGTTACAGTGGGCTCTCTCTTTTCCCTTACAATGGTGTTTTGTTGTTCTAAGTCTAAACACTCAGATCTCTTACTCTGTTCATATTTTTCTAATGCCCAGTTCTTTTTGTCTACTGCATTAACAGGTGATTTGTTACTGCAATTGCATTTAGGCTGTGGAGTTCTGTGGACTGTTTGTGGTGGAGGGCTGTGGACTTGTGTGTTATAATTACTATGAGTGCATGATCTGGCATCTGGAAATCTGCAACAGCACTGATTGACTTGGTTATCCTCCCTATATTTTGTACATGACGGCATTAAATGATAAGGAGTACTTGTTTTTACACAGTGATGACATTTGCAGTAATTATCATTTAGTGAAACAACACAGGCCTCTTGTTCTGAATGGGGTACCATGTTATTTTTATTTAAACTTCCTAATTTCATTATTTCTGTTTTCTTTACTAATGGATTGTTTTCTTTTTCTAAACTTAATTTATTGACTTGCTCACATAATGGATATACTTCCCTCATATTCCCAAGTTGTTCTCTTTTTAAAAAAAAGTCGTCACCCTTGCTGAGAATATTTGGAGGATCCAAGTTCGTCTTGTTAGTCAAAATATTTTTTGGTATGTTTTGTACGTTAACACACGCGTCAGCCGTTACATCAGAAAATATTTTTAGAGGCTGTTTTCGGGGTTCCTGACACATATAATCCAACACGCTTAAATCAAGATCACTGGAAGGGGTTTGCTGATTTCCAACCGTTGGAAAGTTTAGTGAAGGTATTGTCTTTTTCACTGTGGCATACGGTGAACTGTTCCCACATTCAAATCTTTGTATCAAGTCATTTGAATAAGGCAACAAGCGTGGCCCATCATTGCATGTTTGAAAAGGTATGGATTTTATCCCTTTATCTATGTAAGGTCGAGGAGAATGACAATCCGAATCATAATTCATTATGTTCGTATCTCGTAGTTTTAAAGGGGTTTCAAACCGCACTCTCTTCATAGGTATACGGAACTTAAAAATAATACTTTCACTAACAAAACTAAATTATCTAAAAGAATAATACTTTTTAACGAAAAACTGTATGTATTCACAACATTCTAAAACTTTTCGGCTGTGCTTTTCGGTTGTAAATTCAAACATTCAAAAGATTTTGATCGATTTTGACAGTGACATAACAACTGTCACCATCAATCTGGATACAAGGTTTTTTTACATCACACATTCACACCTTCAAATGGTGATTTTAATATTCTACAGTATAGTACAGTATTAAGTAAATTAACTTTATAAATAGTTGATTTTAACTTATCAACTTGTAATCATTTATGATATATAATAAGACATTCCCAGAAGCCGATTTTAGAGATTTATGTGCTCACATATGTGCTTTGTGTAGACAAGGGATTATTATTACATTACTCTGTTGTGGTCAATGAATAAGGAATTAGTCATTGGTTGTTGGTTGTGGTATAGCGACAAGCGACAGGCGACAGCTGTCAATCATTGTCAAATTCGTCTCTTACGGAAATAATAATACAGTCGTCCAGTAGAATCTAATTTCTAGGGATGGGCAAATGGAAAAAAAATATCGATATTTATCGTATCGATATTTTTCAAATATATCGATTTATATCACCCAAGAAATATCGATATTTCGATATATCGATATTTTTTGCCCAATTTGCATTTATTTATAAAAATTGCCTAAATTATCGAAATTTTAAAGCAAATACGCATCTGGCTGTTTCAACATAAGTTTTATTTATTTAAAAAAAATAAAATACAATACAATACAGTCAGTCCAGTGCAGTGATACCAACCCGTAGAGGGAGAATGAACTATAGAGACGATATCGGCGTATACCCGAACGAGATGGCGAATCCTTACGTCAATGTTGCCAACTTTTACAAAAACTTTTTATCCGAAAAACTGGCAAAATATCTTTAAATGTTTGGGTATTTTTTTGTAAGATAGGTTTATGAAGAAAAAGACAGATTTGTAAAGATTTTGTAATTTATTAACTTACTACCAACATAAAAAAAACTTATAATTAAGAGTTAAGGACGGTAACATATTCTATGATTTTTTACTGGTAACCACTTCTTCCTTCCGGTAGCTCGAATCCATCTGCATAATGTGTTTGTTTCTTTTGGAAACCTAAAAAAACATATTTAATATTAATAAACTTTTCACGATTTTGGGGAAAATTTTTACCCAGTACTGGTATCCCTCATGTTAATCACATGATTATACCATAAATTTAAAACTACGTAAAAACAAATGGCGTCCTTAACCTCAAGAGCACTTCTTAATTTAGTCGGATAACACAAAAAAATGTTTACGTCTATTTTGATGAAAATATTATATATTTGCAGATAATTTCACATTAGAGAGAATGAAAATGGATTAACTATAACCAGGTCTATAAAACAATATACTTCAAATAAGTTTACTTATGTGTGAAAGGTAATATTTGGTAATCTTCGTTCCGGCCGATTTTTACAACCAATCACACTACAACGCACCATATTTTCACTTTAAGTCGGTTTAAAACAGATCACTGTCAACGTTAATTTAACTTTGAAGTCACATATCAGCGAGAAAAAACAGAAAACTAGCAAAACAATGGACTTTAGCCGTTTGTTTGGGACAAACTAGCTTTGTCCCCAACAAAAGAAATCGCATAACATGAAAGAAACAAAAAATAATGTTTCTGTCTCGCTTGCTCTAAGCTTTATAGTCATAAGTGTATTTCTCTCACGCATTTCTTGTCATTTTAGTGCCTCCTCTATAGTTCATTCTCCCTCTACGTACCAACCAAACCAACAAGCAATGTCATTGTCATAGACAAGCAAGTCATGGAGAGTAATTTTTGTAATTTGTTTGTGTTTGAAGCAAAGAAACTAAACCCATACAGGCTACTGCTATTTTTATTTTTATTTTATTTTCTAAATTTAAGAAATCGGTTTGGTCAAAATCATGATGTGACGCATGAGCAGACAGCAGAGCTTTAAAAATATATCGATTTTGATATCTGAAAATAAATATCGAAAATTGATATATCGCGGGAAAAAATATCGCCAATTAATATCGATATTTTTCTGAAAAAATATCGATATTTTGATATATCGATATTTTTTACCCATCCCTACTAATTTCTGTTTAATATTTAGGTCGAAGTTTTATGCGATTAGGTTTAAATTGAATATTAATTTATTAACTAATTGATAAAAATGAATCGAGGCACAATCAGTCTATTTAAGCCCCTGACAATAATCAGTAGGTCAAAAGGTTATAAACATTCAGGTGGAATTCGTTATCCTGGAGGTATTACTTATTTTCCGAGGTAAATTTCAATAAATTTTTATCTTTACGGATAATACTAATTCAGAAACAAGAAATAGACTATATATCTGAAGATTAATTATGTAAATGTAAAGATGGACTACTGTGCCGCGCTGTATCACCCGCGGACGAAGCCGCGTGCAAACTCAAGTATTTCTATAACTCATGATGTAAAACCTACATTCCCGTGAAGTTTAATCAAAATCCGTCCATTAGTTTTTACGTGAAAGAGTAACAAACATCCATACATTCTTACAAACTTTCGCCTATATAATTTTTGCATAATACATCCAGTATGATTGACCTTTATTTTTGCAGAGATCCAAATTATGTAGAACCTGATGTGACACCTTCCAAATTATTCAGAGTAGAGCAAATCAAAAGCACAAAGCACTATCCCTATTGGCAAAAGGATATCCTGGAGAGTTTAAAACTCAATAGCATTGTAAGTTATATGGTAGTGTTTCTATATTTATACTAAAAATTTAATAGGTATTTATTTGTTAGGCCTACATTATGTGTACAAACATTAAATTCTATTGACATAATAATGGCTGTGATAATTTCTGCATGTATCAAGAAAAGGCATCAAAGTATGATTGAGAAATAATTGTATTTTATATTAGTACCTACTTAATGAATCATTGATCTTTTCAGAACCAAGTTGCAATTGTTAAAAATGTACCGGAAATGAATGCAATTTTATGGAAAGTAAAACATCTTATTAAAGTCACCCCTATTACATTTCCATATGGAGAGCCAACAGAAGAAGATATTGAACATACAGTTTTAAAAGAAAATGGAGAATGCATTGTCACCAAGACACTCAAACCAGATGAAAGCAAAGTAAAAGCACTCGAACAATTTGAGAAAAATCCAAAGAAAATGGACTCCACTACAATTAAGAGAGATTCTAGACTCAAATGGAATAATGCATACTCGGGCGGTTACTAAAATTTATTTTTATTGTATGATTGTAAATAAATAGATATATAGATTATGAAAAAATCTTTTATTTTCTCTTTAATGCCATTATTTTATCTTCTCTACAAAAAACCGTAAAACTTCTTATATTAATCAATAAGTTTACTTTTTCTCTTAAATAATAAGTAATTTAAATGTTCCGGGGTCTTGAAGTATAAATCCAATAGTATACCATGCTTCTTGCCAAGATCATATCTTGCATTACCCCATGATACTACAAATGTAGGGTTTAACTTTTTAAAGTCCTTTAAATTAAATTTGTGTTTGAATGTATAATTGTACCAGTGCCCTCTGAAAACAGCTACATAATTATCACCATCTTGATATAATCGTAGGACATATTTGTTCAACAGAACTTTGATTGCAATATGGAAAAGAAAGAATGAAGTGAGATACACTATGAATTCAGTTGCGTTGTTTGCAACTATAATGCTTTCTCCCCAAATCAATGGATCATTTATTGCTTTATAATCAAACACAAATGTCGTATAATATAATGCAGAAGTTGCTATAATACTCGATGATAAAGTCAAATACGCAGATGTAAAATTAATTGCTTTATCCATTGGAGCTTTATAGATCAGTTCCCAATTTTTCGACATTCCATCTTTCTCTCTCCATTTATCTTGAAATTCTAAAAATCTCGACGGATGGTGGGAACTGTATTTCAGACGGCAAAGTTTTGAGACTGGTTGATGTTGATGAATACTCTTGAGTAATCTTAAAACATTCATTTTAATTATTCAATTTAAAATCGCATTGACTAAATCCTATTTACTAAAATATCAAACAGAGGTTAATCCAGGGGGGGGACACCTAGAACAAACTGACATTTATTAAAGAAAGCGACGCCATCTATACTTTGGAGAACAAAAACGTATTAAATCAGTTTATATTAAATCCCCAAAAGATGGCATCGCACTTTCTAAAGTTATCGGAAATTGTATAAAGACATTTAAATAAATGGCAGTTATTCTAGAAACATTGTTTTATTTTAATAGATCGAATGCGAAGCTTACCTTTTTTTTTAAATTCCATTAAATAATTTTGCGATTTTAATCGTTTCATATGGTATCAAATTAATAAACTTGCAACATTTTCTGAAAGCTTCTCAGTGTTGTCTTTATGAAATCAATGTAGTAAAATAAGACAAATGAAAACCTTTCTATATTCCCTATATTCAAAGTTTAAATGAATTAGAACAATTATCTCAGATTTTTAATTCAGTATCTTATAGAACTATAATTCAGGAAAATATTTTACATAAAAAATACTGCGTCTGATTTAATAAATATTGAAAACATTTTATTAATTGACATGAAAAGTGTTAAATATGATTTATTAATTGGTAACATTGATTGTTTACATCGCAATTCGCAGATCACAAAATATTATTTTGTAAATTCTGTCATAAAATGGCGGCTACTATACGTGAAGTTTATTAACTTATTATTTAGTTCATTTTGTTGATAATCGTGTGAAGTTTCTAGTTCTCGTGAAAGTGTGGTGAAAGTGCGTTGAATCGAGCCCTACGTTCAGGCTTTCAAAACTTTCTACTGAAAATTATGTGCACGGACAGTTTTGTTTTAGGATCTAAGGTTTTAGGTATATAAAATGTAATATTACAGTGAAAGCATTTAAAGAATAAAGTATTAATTTCTTATAATGTCGTTTTCTTCATTATTCTTAGTAAGTACCTACTTCAATATGTTTTAAGAAATTTGACTGAATAATATTTAGCACTTCACTTTTTTTTTATATCTTATTTTTATAGACTCCGTAATATTCATTTAGTGAAACTAATTTATATACTAATAATCTTGTACCTAATTATTACCTATTATAAGTGAAAAGTTTTTTTTAAATCACCTAAATCTTTAAAACACCATTTCATAATCATATAGATCTTTAGTCTTATTTCTTAAATGTTGAAAATAAATGATATTTCAGTTAGCTCTCCTATTTCAATAACGACGCAAATATATTATGTGAATTGTGAGCATTTATTCCAGGCACATAATTGATAATATTTTGAAGTTTGATTTCAATTTTCAACTATCAAGTAAAAAAATATATAGGTAGATATTAGTATTACGTATATGAGCGTATATGTATGTAGGTATATAGAATTAGTTTTAACTCCAAAATCCAGAGGGCGCATTGTCACAAGTCAAATAGGTTTGCCTTCATATGCTTCAAGAGGGCTCTCTATGCCCTATTATACATTATACTCTTTGGGTTAATCTCTGTGAGGTTAATTTTCTGTCAATTTGACAATTATAAATCACCACAAAAGAAGTCTCATGGAAACTAAATTTGACAGATATGGGTAAAATGCAATAACGAGTATCCGCTACCGCCTTGGGTAGCGCTATACCAAGGCCCTTAGGCCCCGTTTCCACCTGCAAGTAAACTTCTGCGAGAACTGTCCGGCAGTCTGTCTGACAGCAGCTTGCATGTGTAAACTATGTTGCAAGTTCTGTCGCGACCACAGATCTAGTACCACTAGATTCAGAACATGCGTGGCCACCTCAGTGCATTTCGCTCTATCTTCGAGTGTTGCCATTTTATAAACTTTCCTGCATTTTAGGGAAAATTTTCATTAAAAATACGTCCTCAAATTCACTCTTACATTAATTATTTATTACAATTCAGTGTAATAAATAAATAATGTTAGGTGAATTTGAGGACGTATTTTCAATGAAAATTTACCTTTGTAGTTTTTATATACATAATATACATTCGAGAAGGGAAGACCACAAATAAAGGAATATTAAATTCAGATACAGTTTCAATGTGTTTTATTATCATAGGTTATTTTACACATGTATAAATTTCTGTGCTAAGGGCCGATTACAAATATTGGAACATAAAAATCAAGTAGGTACAAAATCTACGTAGCCCGATGTCGAATGTTTTTCGTACGTAAATGTACGCTTTTGGGCTTATGAAATTTAGACATAAGGAAAAGTTGCGTAATTGGCTTGAATATCGTTTCCTTGAGTTTTAGAAAATCTTTATTTCCGTTTTCGATGCTGCGGAGAACTTCTGTTTCTTCCATATTTATAAGCATTTAACAAGCAATTTCTTAAGACGATTAGCTGATATCTGTTTTTGCTTCTGCAACTGAAAAAATAAATTTTAGAATATAAAATATTTTTTGTGTCAAGGCCATTATATTAATTATTTTAATACCAATGTATTGGTATCAAAGTATAACATTAATATACATATATAGCAAATAATTAGAAATAAAAATACTTCAATATATTAAATTTGAAACTATGGCATCAAAACAACTCTGCTTTTAGAAATAAAAACATTTTTAAAGAGAAATGCTAACAATTAATGGCAAATAAAATGGAATTAATGCTTAATTTACTCCGGTTATAAATTTTTATCCATTATTAACTTTGTATTACCAAATAACTTGTTATTTTTATTAATAAAGATGTATTTTTTTAGTACAAACCAGTTTTCGAGTTTTAGCACCTGGGGACACATTTTAATCATTTGATTTCTGTCTATTCCTTTTAACTCCTCTATAGCTCGTTGATGGTATTGGAATTTGGATCATCATTTTGTGTTGCCGATACTGACTGCACAGATTCAAACTAAAAAAAATGGTTGCCTGTAAAGTCGGTTTTACGGGCGAAGATTTTACGTGACAACGTCTTTTTCTCGATCATAGTTGAGTGGGAGAGAGACGCAAGGCATTCGGCGGGCCTCTCTCTCGTTCGGTGACTCATCGTAACGTTACCGAGCGTTACACTTTTTCATAAGTGACTCCCAGTCGCAACCTAATTTAAGACGTTGTCACGTCAAAAATATAAATTCTTAGATTTATATTTTACTTTTATTTTACTAGAGAGTTAATGTAAAAAGCAATTTAATATGTAACAAAGTTTAACGCATATGAAAATAATCTATCTTAGGGTTATAGGGAAATCTAACAAGGAATTTGATTGTGATTTAAAATCAACTTCTTAAAATGTAGATAAGTAATTACATTCATGCTGATTGTTGGCGTAGCATTTGACTCAAGGAGAGATTATTTAGGTTTGCAAACAAAAAAATTGCGTTAAAATTCTTTGAACATATTCTCGCTTTTTAGATGGTACCCAATTTTACCGACTAGCATCAATCCATATATACAAATGCCATTATACGTTGGAAAACTATGGGACAAACATTTTTTTGCAATTTTGTGGACTTTTTTTCCCATTTGCAGGCAACATTGTGATTGAGGTTATCTTACACTTAAAAGCTAAAATTACCACGAAATATTAACAATAAGAATGATCAGTTGATAGGAAACAGTCAATTATAATGATTCTGATATTATGTATCTTTATTTAATTGTTTACTTACGAATGAAATGAAATTCCATCGGCGTTTGTTTCCGTTTGGCTGTTATAGCCTAATACGCTGCAACCACCCATAATTATAAACACTCAGTACACGTAGTACATTCAGAACACTTTTATAATTAACTTCAAAATGTATTTATCACCAAAAAGAACATTAGACACAAGAAAACTAATTAAATATCAGATCTGCTTTGTTTGTTTGGCCCAGGTTTGACAGGGGCCAAACAAAAAAGTGGCCACGCAGATAAGGACAAAAAAAACGTATCTACATCCCCTTCACTCACATAATGTAAGCGTAGCTATCTATCTCTTTTCACCATAGCATTGCATATCTACTGGTACTTAACCCTTAAATGGACAATGTTGTTTTTAAACAACATACTAAACATCACAGATAAAATTATCTTTATTTTATTTTTTTGTTAATTTTGACAACTAGTTCTTATTTCTGAACGAATTTTGTACTTTTTTTAATGTTGGCACTATCCAATATTTTTATGCATTAAAAATAAATGAATGTCAAATGTCACTTTGAAGAAAACTTTTCTAGTGGCGCGAAACTAAGTTTTGAAGCTGTGTTCGGACTTTGATAAAATATAATGTAAGTATATAACATATTTTTATTTGCTTGATTATATCTTCAATTACATGTTCATGTTGTAAAACATTGAAAATTACTTGATGCTACTGTCGAATTACGCGAAATCTGGTATGTTGTAGGAAAACTACAATGCGCATTGCCTGCTAAATAAATGCATGTTTGGTGAAGGGTTTTTATTTTGCTTTTCAGCATGCCGCGATTACTAGAAAGCGAAATTACAAAGTATTTAGAAACTCTTGAAGATTCAGAAGATGGCTTAGACGGCTCGGACTCCGAAGTAGAGGATGAAGGTCACTATTATCAAACAGCTCGAGATGTTCTTCGGGACCTTGAAAATAGTGATGAAGGTGAGAATGCCCAGTCTGATGAAGTGGATGCTGATCCTCCTCTCGTAATTGACAACGATCAAAATATGCCAGACCCTCCTATTTTGGAAGCCGGAGAAGCAGTACCCCAGAGTAGATCACAAGGGATTTCTAAGCGACCTCTGGTTTGGCGAAAACGGAATCTTGTTACTGCTGAAGACAGCCTTATTTTTAGGGGAGAAACTCAGATAACGGAAGCATTGATGTCTTGTAACACGCCGTATGATTTTTTTTCATTTTATTTTACATCAGATCTAAAAAAGCAAATTGTAGAACAAAGTAACTTATACGCGGCCCAGAAACAAATATCCAATCCTGAAATTATAAATGAAAATATCCTAAATAAATTCCTAGGCATTCTGATTTACACCTCAGTCATAAAATTTCCAAACACCAGGGCTTACTGGAGTGATAAATTTGGTTATGATCACATAAAAAATACGATGCCGTTAAAAAAATTTGAAAAAATAAGATCCACTCTCCATTTTGCCGACAATACGCTATGCTTACCCAAAGATCATCCAGACTATGACAGGCTATTCAAAATAAGACCTCTTGAGGAAATGCTCAACTGCCAGTTTGGAAAGGTTCCCTTAGACCAAAGGCTTTCCATAGACGAGCAGATGTGTGCAACCAAAATGAGCCATTACATAAAACAATACATGCCCAATAAACCCCACAAGTGGGGGTTCAAATTATATCTCATCTGCAGTCTACAAGGATATGCTCATAGATTTGAGGTTTACAGTGGAGGGGGCTCCAAAAATAACATCTTACCTGGTGAGCCAGATTTGGGAGAGTCTGGAAATACAGTCGTCAGGTTAGCTAGAATGGTACCACGCAATGTGAATCACATTATATACTTCGACAACTTCTATACTTCTGTGCCTCTCGTCACCTATTTAGCTAAGGAAGGAATTTTCTCACTGGGAACAGTAAGAGTAAACCGATTGAAAAACTGCAAATTGCCTGACAAAAACACTATAATGAAAAAGAACGTACCCAGAGGATTCTATGAGGAAAACGTGGCGACTGTGGATGATATTGACGTAAGTGCTGTTGTGTGGAAAGATAACAAGCCCGTTAACCTTCTTTCCACTTACGTAGGAGCAGAACCAGCAACCACAGTCACGCGCTTTGATAAATCGAAGAAAGAGAGAGTTGCTATTCCATGCCCCAAAGTCATCAAGGAGTACAGTGCTCACATGGGGGGCGTGGACTTATTAGATTCATTTATAGGTCGTTATCACATCACAATGAAGAGCCGCAAGTGGACCATGCGCTTATTTTATCATTTCCTGGACCTCGCAGTTATAAATTCATGGGTTATGTTCAAGAAGGTAAATAATATAAAAGGAAATGATCAACTTCTCAATTTGGGTACATTTAGACTAGAACTTGCCGAAACCCTCTGCAAATTGGGTCTACCTGCAAATGGCGCTAAACGTGGTCGACCTAGTGGGAGCACAATACAAAGAGAACTTGTAATGAAGAAGTTCCGAGGACCAGCTCAAGCAATTCCTTTGAAAGACGTCAGATTGGATCAGACATGTCATTGGGCAGTTTGGCTGGATAAGCAGCAGAGGTGCAAATTCCCGAAATGTTCAGGATTTACGTTCAAAATGTGCCAAAAATGTCGTGTATCTTTATGTGATACGAAAAAAAGCAATTGTTTTTATAAATATCATAATTTAGAATAAATAAACACATTTCAAAAACAATATCCACTCTTATTTTACCCATACTTGCAAAATGTCATTGAATGCGCAATGTAGTTTATAAACAACACTCACATTATTGCAAAAAAAAAAATAGTAAATTCATGTCTAGATTTTTTTACTCATTTTTCCTAGACAGTAATACATGTCTATTACACAAATATATTTTTTTAAAACGTAAAAAAAAAATCGTCCATTTAAGGGTTAATCTGTGGTCGCGACCTTAGATCATTGTCGCGACAGTTTGTCAAGCGCTTCTTGCGAGAAGTTGCGAAAGCATATTGTGTAAACATGACTGCGTCTACTCGCGACAGATCTCGCAGCTTATCGGTCTAGTTCCGTCTCGCAGCAAGCTGCAAGTATCGCCCGCACGGCTTTTGATTTTTGTTTATTTGAAATTAATGAGTCGTGAATGCTCTTGTGAAGAATGAAGAAACTATAAAGTCAATAGGATTATATGAGATCATAAGATGGAATAATGTGATTATTTTTTGAAAATGAAATGAAATGAAAATTTATTTGTTGAATTGTGGTTACAAAGTTTTTATAATAAATTTCATGTCCGCACAATTCACCAACAAATTGGCATACAATATATTTATATTATGCTTATTTAATTTTATAATTTAACTAAGTTATTATTTAAACAATATATTATTTACATTAGTTCATTAGATCATTTTACATTAAATAGTACACATTATAAATTATATTATACGATTTATTTCACAAAATAGAATAGAAAAATTGTCACTCGCAAGATCAGGTGTAAACACCTCCGCGATAAGTTGCGATAGTATGATCCGCGAGCTTCTCGCACGACATTTATTGCAGCAATAAATTGCAGGATATGTAAACGACATTGCAAGTAACTCATGCAAGACTTCCGCGAGTTTACTTGCAGGTGGAAACGAGGCCTTATGGCTGGTTCACACTTTGATTAGTGCGAGTGCAGGTGATTAGTGCAGGTGTTTAGTAACTACGTGTGGACAGCGACTGTTTAGTGCAAGTGTTTAGTAGGCTGTGTAGTAAAGTGAATAGAAGCGTGTTCTATTTTTTTGCGAGTGGACTGCGAGTAGCCACGTCCCGCGCGCCCTCCCTTCCCCCTCACTCGCAGTGTGCCTGCCTAAACACGTCTGGACACGAGTGTTTAGTGTTTAGTGTTTAGCGTAGTGTGTAGCGTCGCGAATTGCAGCATTGACCTGCACTCCCACTAATCACCTGCACTCGCAGTTGAATTGGACACTACTCGCACTACACACCTGCACTCGCACTAATCACCTGCACTCGCACTAATCAAAGTGTGAACCAGCCATTAGATCATTAAGCTATACCGATCGGTATAATCGAATAGGTACGCGATTAGAGTCTCTCTAATATACTACGTAAGAAATATAGATACCGCTCTAATCTCAATAGGCCTTAAGCTAGATTTCCGTCCGTGGCTTCGCCCCGTTTTCAAAGAAAAACCATCATAGTTCCCGTTCCTGTGGGGTTTCCGGGAAAAAACCAGCCTGTCTTATTCTGGGTCTTCAGCTATCTTCATACCAAATTTCATTGTAATCTGTTCAGTACTTTTACTTGAAAGAATAACAAACATCCATACAGCCATCCATACTTATAACAATCATTCACATTTAAAATATTAGTAGGATTATTACATGTGGGCTACCACTGTGACTTGAACCCAATAGAAAATATTATATTGATCTTGAAAAAACGATTTGGTTGACATTTAAGAGCCAACAAAACGAGTGAGATAGCGGCAGTACACATGGGGCCAAGGCGTTGGGCCAACGTGTTGGGAAAAAATGAAGGATATCAAGATTCCTGTTCACACATTGGCGTACTGATCATTCTGCATTGGCGCTTCAAAGA